>JABFDZ020000045.1:4720090-4743453 GCA_019775955.2 Pollimyrus isidori | reverse complement strand
GAGGTACCCTGATCCCATTACAGGCACATTCATCATTGATAATGACACAGCTGTAGATTTAGGTTTGCGTGCCTCATGCTTAGTACTGGCAATAGTGATGGTGCTCGCGTGACCGATCCACATCCTATACTTACCTATTTAGTTTTTGGCAATCGATCGCACGACAGCTCTTTCCCAATTTACATGTGGTTTTTGCGGCATTCAAATCAAACGCTAACGCTGCCCCTATGTCTTTTTTGCTACTCAGTGGGTCTGAGTACAGAGGCTTCCACCTGCTGTGACGTCATACCCACCGCAGTATGAGGAGCGTAAAATAAGACGTGACGATCTGGGAGTATTATACTTTTAACAGAAACCAGACGCACAGCGATTTGCAATCTATGTAAAATAAAGTTTTGAGGTGGGAATAGCGTTTAATGGACAATCCCATTTTACAAAGCGCACGCAACTGCGAGACAAAACAAAGAAATGGATGATTTGGGAGTCGCTAACTTAATTGGACTGTTTTGCGAACTTTGTTGCAGCTTGTGATACAAGAGGGGCTGCCATCGCAAGAAAAGTGTAACTGCGCTGACGCCAATGGGAGAAAAACTGTTCAAATTTTAAGCATTCGGCACTTGTGTATACTTTCTTTGAAGATATCCATATCGAACTGCAAATGCCTCAAAAAAGGTGGAACAGTATGATATGTATGTTTGTAGTAGCCCAATTAAATATTTTTTGTCATACATATTTCCATCTGTATTTACTACTTTTAAAAAATAATATATAAAGTATAACAAAGTACAAAGAGCTCTTGTATCGGAATCTGTATCAGTATTGGCTGTTGTGTATTGGAATCAGATCGGAAATCAAAAAATGTGGATCGCCCATCTATAATATCTTTCATAAATTCTTCTTCAGTCCAGGTCTGCTTATGGGAGTTTTACTTACACAAAACTGTAAGAATGAAAATAACTGGTTCAGAGAGATAACCAATCAGATTGCAGAGGAGGTGGGTCCAACCAATCAAATGTATTGGTCCCACCTCCTCTAGTTGGACTCATCGCCTCTACAATCTGATTGGTTATCTCTCTGAACCAATCATTTTTCTTTCTGCTCTCAGCACATTTTTGTGTAAGTAAAACTCCCACAAGCCGCAGGTACCCTGTGCCTGAAGTCAATCCCAGGATGCACTGGGAATCATCCCCAGGAAGGCATGATAGTTTTTGGAGAAATTTTTCCCCAAAAATATGTGTTTGTGGAAGACAACTATGCAAATACATGTAGAACATGTGAACATCAGCCTGGAAGTATGCTGCTGCAGCACTAAGTCTCCATGGGCCTCCATGTCACCATCTAATGGTGACGTTACAGCAGCTCCCAGAAGTCTGCATGCCAGAACAATCTGAGCATGTTTAAAGCTTTGCCAGCCATTTGCTGCCTTATTTAGACCAGGGAGCTCAACCCAAGTCGTACTGAGAGGCGACGTCAGCGGGATTTCCAGCTCTTAAACAGCTCTGGGACAACAAGCTAGAACGCTCCAGTTGGCAGAAATATCTCTGGGTCACAAGCAACCTGACTGCCCTACTCCAAACCTCAACGTGGAAGATAGATGTGCAATTACACTCACACACCCTACTTCCCAAGATTTTGACCGATAATCATTTACACCTGTCTTCTGGAACTTTTTTTTAGTGCAGGGCTACCAACTGTCACACACCTGGCGTGACACTTGTGCTTTCAGACTCTCACATTCACAAGAGAAATCTTCCGGCAAGTCTATATTATTCCATTGTGATCCTAAAATTATCTACATCAAAAATGTTGGGGTGGTTTGCAAATCCTACACACCATAGATAATAAAACTCTTACATACATGTAAATACATGTGCATGAGTGTGCAGACTTGTCTAGAATTGAAAATCTCGCCTCACCCAGCTGAACAAAGATAGCAGCTATGATTAAAACATACTTTTATTCCGGCTGGAGAAGGACGTTATCTAATTACCCAAGGCCACATTTGCTGCTAAATCGACACGTTAAATCAACAACAAGGGCAGCGCTAGAGGAGCCTTGCGGTGTGATATCGCAAACCGAGAACGACACTTCCAACGATACTTCTAAAAAAAAAAAACATTTAAATCCGCTGTCTAGCATTCACACGGAAGGCGATGAAAAAAATAATGAACGTGAATAATAATCCCCTCTTTGTTTCATTTAGAGACTTTTTATCCGCAATAGATTCCCAGCCGGTCATTAAAACACCGATAGGTGAGCCGGGCGGCAGCTTACAGACATTACGCTTTGATGGTGTCATTTGCTGCCCGATTTCCCCTCCCTTGCCTTTTAATGTACAGCTAAGCGGTAATTAAATGAAACTTAAAGACAAAAAGTGGCGTTAATAGTCACCGGCTTCTGGAGCATTTTCAGACTGGGGAGGGAGGGGGGAGCAGTACGAGATCGCAGGGAGGAAAAGGCAGCAACTGCAGGATCCGGCAGCGAAAGCAGACATTAGTCCCCCCCAACACGGTATGAGCGCTGGGAAGGAATTAAATGTTGGAGTGAAGAGAGTGAGGCGATGACACAATGCAGGGGGCCATTATGCCTCCTAAATGACAGATCCCCGCTGCTGAGTGCTGCCCGGCCGTAATTCCACCTCCAGGTTTATGGGCATCATTATCCTGCTCCCCGCAATGCAAAATCGTTCTTGCTTCTCCGCGTATTTGTGCAAATGTAGTGTCTGTTACTTTCAGGTGAAGCCTGACAGCCTAAAGCAACAATGTAGTTTGCCCGTTAAATATTCGCTCTTCAAACACCACAGTCTTATTATTCACTATAAATGCGCGCCAGTTAAGGGAGGCATGGAATGCCGTTTTGAATTACAGACGGGTCACATGACGCCAATCAATAAAAACACACACAAAGCCATGCCAAGCCCATCGGCCGGTTCATTAACACACAATGTGCCCGGTTGAGCGATGACGATAATTAACAGGCCCAAACAATGTGGGTGTTAAGGTTCTGATTATTCTGACTCAGCTCAACTCGATACAAGAGACCAAAGGCACCTCACATGCCCACGTTACAGCATAAATAGCTTTTATTATTATAATTACTATCTGGAAAGTTGCATTTGAGTTTCTATTGAGTTTTGCCACCAAAACTAACATGTACAGGCAAAGACATTCGGTAATCATTTATTGAGTAATTTGGACCAGTTTGTTCTGAAGGCACTGAGCTTTGGACGCTGATTGACATGTTCTGCACAGCCAAAATACAGGTGGGGTCATTTTCATTGAACATGAAAAGATAGATTGATCGATCGGTGGCGGAACAATTGTACACTGGGGCAAAAATAGACCACGCTTCCCCCTACCAAATTTACATCTAGGGCCTGCATGCCTAAGCCACTTGCAGTAGTTGTAGATGATGAAATTTAAGTAGCTCCCAAATGTCATACCCATCATGCACTGCAGTAGCTAGCAAATTCTTTAAATGTGCTTTTTTCATGAAATACATGCCTCGACAACAGTTTTACATTTCAAAATTGTTTTAAGTATTGTACCATTTTTTTATTATTATGACCCCCACTATAATGAGATTGAAAATACATAAAATAAGAGATATAACAGTATGATGTCCGAATATTATATGATGTGCTTGATTTTGTTTGTCATAGATGTTTTGCATATGGTCAGAATAGGGGCTCTCAGCATCATGGAGGGGGGCCTGGTCCTTGGGCCAGCTACCCTGGCCTCCGAGTCCAGACAGATAGATCATATAGGCTCTGCATTGTGTTATATATTCTTTATCAAACACAAAGGTTAAAGTGTGAAATAGGCCCCATTGTCCTTGTGGCAGAGCTGTATGTTTTTGTAGAGGGCTCATGGTTCGTCACAAAGCTGTTTAGATGTGTTCACGACTTCATGGATGCTCCTGACTACATCCCAGATTTACTCTCTTAATATGTAGCATTCCTGGCGGACAGCCAAGGTGGGTGGTGGACGGCCATCACTCATCCCAAGTCCTCGCCGGAGAGATGTTCCGCCACAGGCTTAATCGCCGGTGAGGGACGTTTTCCACCCTGGGGCCTCTGGAAGACGCGCATCACGTGACCCGAGCACCTGTGTCCACATGGCGTCCCCCTTGTGTCAAGTGGTCGCTGTCCCCGCACGTGGTACTTGGGGGCCGGGCGTGTGACAGGGGTGTATATTTTGGGTGGTCGTGTATAGTCCATCAGCTGTGGCAGGAGTTTTGAGTTTCAGTTATCAGGAGCAGGGAAATTCAGAGAAATGAAAACAGTCATGAGTAAATCTATTTCTGCGGAACAACCTACAGTGTAATTTCAGCAGATGAAACAAGAAATTCTTATACATAGATAATATAACATGACATATTTCTGTTAACCAGTTACCAGTAGAGAGTACTGGGGGGCTTGGAACCAGTCCCAATCTATCACAACACACTGGAGACACGAATTCTACTTTAGGACTATGATAGGAAACTGGGCTACCCAAAGGAAAGCTTGGGCTGAGATGAGGAGGTTGGTGTCCAGAAGGTTGCCGGTTCAAAACCGTTTGGTTGGCCAAGTGATGTCACTGGTGGGCCCTTGAGCAAGGCCCCTAACCACAGCTGCTCCAAGAAGTGGCTGACCCTGTTTGTCAATTGCATGTTGCTTTAGCTAAAAGCATTTGCTAAATAAATAAATGTGAACTTGTGTGACAGGCTTAAAATTGGACCCAGCAAGGGGGGGGGGGTGAGACAAACACCTTTAACCACCTTGATAGCCTAGTAAAAATACAATTCCTCTTTTATAAGTAACTCAGTAATGTGGGCTGCTGAGATCTGGGAAAGGCAGGCCGTACCTCAATTGGGAGGCCAGTTTATCACTGGGCACTCACACAGAAGTATACACAGTCAGACATTACGGGCAATTTAGAGCGATCCGCCGGGAACGTACATCTCTGCTGTGGGTGGAATGTTGATCATCAGGCTGGGTGCATGAAGAATGCTCACGCACAGCTGGGGCAAGCTGGATACAACAGCACCGTCCACAGTACCCAATCATCACAGGCTTTACTGCTCCTTTGCCACAAAGGTCTCCTGGTGTTGGTTTTATTAAATATATTTTAATATGAATTAATACACAATTTTGCTCAGTCATAAGGCATCTAGTTTTCTAGACTAAGAATATTAAAAATGTATAATAATGATCACTGGAAAAGTGGTTTCGGAACATGGATGGATGGGATAATTGTGGCAATTATTAAAAGTTAATATTGTTTTATCGTTATATATCTACATCTGCTTTTTTTCAGCTGGATTTTTTAATCATTCATGTGGCCTTTGAACAGTCTGTTTTTAAATAGGGTGCAATCAGCTTTTTTGGGGATAAAATGCAGTAATGAGTGGAAGTATGGCATTGTTGCAATTAGCCTGGGGGTAAACCCTTTTCTTACCCACAGCAGTTGCAGTTCTGCACTGGTGCCTGGATTCAACACAGTGATCAAAATCCAGCTCCAGTCATCTTCATATTGCATTTGGGTAAGAGCCTCCAGGACCTCCTAAACCAGTATCCCAGCGCAGCGGAGCCTACGGCGGACATCCTGACCTTTTGGCAGCCGTGACACAGGTCTTTGCACTCCAACTCAGTCCACCAGTGCCATCTACATCAAAGGCCATTACAGTTTATTTATTTAGTACAAGCTTTTACCCAAAGTGATGTACATTTTTTATAAAGCAGGGGCAGCCAGTCCCAAGAACTATTGGGGGTTAAGGGCCTCGTCCAAGGACTCAGTAGTGAAATCACTCAGCTGACTGCAGGACTTGAACCAGCAACCTTCTGATCACAGGTACAGCATCCCAAGCTATTGTTTTACTTGCTGAAAATGGTTTTGCTGTGTCCTTTACTTCAGAACTGGTCGAGGATTATTATTATGGTGGCATGCTGTGCGTAATATAGTTTGGGAGCTGAAGCCAGTTCAGATTTTGGTCTTCTGTCAAACACCATGCTCTGGTGTCTGATTACATCGTATGCCGTCAATTTGACACACTTTAGGGTGAGAGTTGGCCATTAGCGGTGTGGCGGACCAGGAGCATGACCACTTCGGCCAATCTGCAGCCATGGATGGACATGGCATAAGCCACCGTCTATACTTTCAGATTCTTTGGATTTGAATAATCCCGTTTTTCATCCCATTGGTACTTGAAACATTTCGTTTGGTACTGATATTCTATAAAGGTGTTTCAGACAATGAGAGCCTCACTTGCAGAACCTACCTGTTATTCCATATATGTTGCATGATCCATGGCTGCTTATCCAACAGGGTCATGGTGAGCTTGGATGTTCATCCCGGAAATAAGAGTCAGCAAGACAGGGGTTGCCCCCGATGGGATGGAAACGCATCATAATGCGCACGGTCACATACTCATTACGGTGCATGGACACCGGTTCAAAGAAATGACTCTCTGGGAGGAAACCAGAGGGCCCAGCATAAGCAAACCCCAAACATGGTACGCCAAGAAGATGATGTCAAGCGACAGGATGGTGATGTAAAGCCGCAAGATAATGATGTAAAGCTGCGCAATGATGATGTGAAGCCGCAAGATGATGATGTAAAGCAGCACAATGATGATGTAAAACCACAAGATGATGATGTAAAGCTGCACAATGATGACGATGTAAAGCTGGACTCTGCCTATATAAGGCTACGCCACCCTCTTACGTAATTGTGAGCCTACAGAATATACGGAAAACTACTTTCTCAGGCTTCAAGAAACAATTACAAAAGACAATCACATTAATTACAGTGTGCACTTTTCAACAGACATGTGCGTATATTCACAACCTCCAAAAACACTGAGTAAGAGGTTAATTACCTCATCGTTCATCACTGTGTACTGTACTGTATCTCTTAGTATACAAATGCGAATGTTTGAAGGCTCATCACCAAAGCAATATTAGGAACTTTTCTATCAATGAATTATGGTTTTGTTGTATAATGTCTTAATCATGTTTAAATGAATAATGTCCCGAGTAATTATACTCCTAATGAATTTCATGCAGTTTGCTGCCCGCATTGATTCAACTAAATAGTGGAATCCATCTGTCTTCCTGGAAATGCCATTTGAATGACTAAAAGTGCAAGTCCAAGTAATGAACCAATTATCGCACATTTTTGCAAACTTGATGAGAATGGTTGACAGGAGGGGAAAAGGGTTCCCGGGGAAAACTTGAATGCGACTTATAAATCATCGGTGGCGAGAATGTTCAGCTCATATAATTATACAGCAACATTTTTAATAAAGCATCGGGCAGAAGCGGAGATGCCTGCATGGAATTTTAAACTCGTTCAGCGCCATGTGGTATTCTGAAGCATAATGTGATGTGCTCCTCCTACTGGTGGACTTGTGAACTTGCAGAAGGCCCAGAGCCCTTGGGTAGCATCGTTAATGTTCTCTTAACATGTATTTCTTCAGTGAAAACAAAAATAAATTGATACGATCCAAATGTTTAAGAGATCCGTCCATCTTGTGAGGCCCGGTGCCCGATCCCAGACGGCCCTTGAGATTGCTCTATTAGACCCAGGTGTTTGCAATAATTGAATTAAGGTCTGATCACAGGGGTGATTGTCCCATGACTCTGGATCTTATGTATATATCGAGGGTGGAAAATATGGCCAGTGCTTTAATTTATGACCATTCTGTTTTGCAGTAGTGATGTGTTCCTGTCCAGGGACAGGTATTGCACTGTGTGCATTCATTTATGTTTTATACATGTAGCTAATCTGCATGCTTGCTTATTCATGCACAAGGCTTAAGGCCGCAGCTGATCTTATGTTAATGTATGAGCTTATATATCAACAAGCTTTACATTATCGTTTGGGATTGGCCCAGCTCCTGTGCATCGAATCTTCATTCCAGAGCTCGTGTTGAAAATTACTGATCAGGAAACAGCGTCTAAAAGATATTTGCTATTCGGGGGGTGTAGCGGGCCTATTCCCTTCATCATTCATATCCCACCTCCATGTTGATTCCGAATAACGTCCTTCCCAGTTAGGCACTGGCCGAAGCAGAATGTCAGAGCCAGGCATGTGCTGTTCCACACACCAGCTCTTCTCAGAGACTTACATTAAAGGATGTTTGGCCTCGACATCCCCTCTTCATTCAATTAAAGTAACCATGGGGGGGATATGTGTGTAGACTGCATTCGTGGTTTACGGGGTGGACCGCGACCCGCTGCCCTGCTGGTGGAGGAGCCGGTCTACCTGCCTCTACACCTTGTGCACTCCGTATTAAACCAACTACCCAGCTTAAAAATACTGTGTTAACCCTTGAAAACCTTGTAGGCTGCAGCTTTCTGTGCATATCAATTGGCTGCAATCACTAAGTTGTCCTTAATAAACGTCACTTATAGAAACGCACGTATTCTGCATTATTGGTATCCATGGAATCACAAACCATGCTGTCTTCAGTTATATGATTGTTTTCCTGTATCTTTGTAACCGCTGATGTCTATATTTAGTCTTGTTTTGTAGAGCTGTGTTTGTGTGGTTCGGTAAGGACTGGAGGATCTCGTTCCTCATTACTGGAGTTTCCTGTGAACGTCTAGTGCCTCTCCAAAGAGTTCCTCTGAGTGATGTGGCCCCTGTCATCTCCTCAGTGTGTAATGAGTCACTAGAGG
The DNA here is from genome assembly GCA_019775955.2 of Pollimyrus isidori. Taxonomy (NCBI): domain Eukaryota; kingdom Metazoa; phylum Chordata; class Actinopteri; order Osteoglossiformes; family Mormyridae; genus Pollimyrus; species Pollimyrus isidori. The sequence goes on along the minus strand of JABFDZ020000045.1, from coordinate 4,734,788 downwards.
GCAGAGATGTCACAAGACAACAAAAAAGACCACATCCCAGGCTCGGAAGTAAACATACCGATGCAGCTAATTCCTAGAGGGCTGCCATTATTGAGGCCCAACAGATGCCTTCCGGTGCTTGAGAAATGGATGCCGTATTTCCCATAAGACTTAGCGTTGGCAGCACACTGTGGATCTGCCCAGGCTGAGAAACGACTTCATAATTCGCCATAAAACACACTGAACATGGGCCGTCCTGTGAGGGCCGCCCGCAGCCCTCTATCTGCGTGTCGGAGGAGAGGGTGGAGGTTCTACTGTGGGTCCCTGAGACTCATCCATCTCCAGCCTGGAGGATAGCCAGTGCGTCGGTGTCCGGCAGTACTTACCCGCTGCTCACTCGGGGCGGCTGGGAATAGCTGAGAGCACTGTAGTTAAGGACTCATAACCTCAAACTCGCCGCTTCAGGTCCCAGAGTGGCTGTGCTACAGAATCTTTAACCCGACCAAGGTAATTACCCTATGCTGCTCCAGTGTATGACCCAGCTGATACAGTGGGCATGAATGGTTTAGGGCGTCTACCAATCGTCCCTTAGCGTGTGCTTGTGAGTGAGAGCCAATGCAGGTATCTTCTCCGTAACGAGCTGGTATTCAATCCCAACTGTGTCCCACCTTGTACCTTGTGCTACCAGACTTAAAGGTCATGGGATGTTGGATACGTCTGTCAGCTGTGTTGGATGGGAGAGGCACTGGGGACCAGCCGGTAATGGGGTGAAGCATAGATGGGGACTAGATGGGTGTGGTCTATTGATCAGGCAATTCTAATTACACATGCAAACCTCTGGAGGGAGCAGGTGAGGTTCTAAGAGGTTATTGCTTTATAGCTGCTAGCTGGCAGATGTAATTCAAAGTGCATGTACCTACAGTATGTATAAATATGCAGTTATAATGCTTTATTTTTCATTTGCACACATTCGAGTTCAGGTAGCTCTCGCATGTCCCATTGTCGCAGATGTTTGCAGTGGAGCGTGAAGCTTGGGGTTCAAGTGCAGGGTCTGCGGTCTCCCTGGTATTTGAACCGGCATCCTTCTGGTCATAGGCACACATGCTTGGATGGATGCATGCAGAAGGTAAAACTGCTGCTTTCAATAAAGCAGTGAGGTGGATGACAAAGCGTTACATGAATATATGTCATGCACTTACTGCCATTTAGCACGGCGTTGGCTCCAGCCTTGCTGTACCCTCTCGCTCAGCAGCAATGAGCAGTGCACACCGGCTCTGACTTTTGCAGTGTCTTTAATCAGTCCTTTAATATGTGTAACTCACTCTGATTTACGCCAAACCTTAAAGGCATGTGGTGGGAGAGCCACGAAACCCTGGAGAATTTTTAGTCAGCTGTACTAAACTTCTGAGATCCGTCTACCTGATGCATGTGCTGAAAAAACTTCTCTGGCATTAAATAGGCCTTTTTCTTTTTCCTTCAAATCAGAGAATAATTAAAATTAATAGATTGAACCACATTATATGTCTTACAATGAATCTTTTGAAAGAAGTGGGAGCATTTTATTACTGAATGAATGTGCATATCCTCCTGAGACCCAAGGAAAAAAAGTCTCCTTCAATTTTAGGTAATTTGTCTTTGGAGGAAATAAGAACTTAAATCTTACAATTTAGGTTTTTTTCAAATTTATTTTTATTTTTAAATTTATAGAATGCCCTCTTTAGTGGATAACAGGAATAAATATGTTTCCTAACATCAGTGAAAAGATGCAAAAACAAAATGTTCACTAAATGAATGGTTGGGGACTCAGGAGATTATATATCATTTACACTATACTCAGGTGTAAACAGCATAAAATCTGGTCCTGGTTAAGTCCAATGTTTCTGCTTTTGTTTTTTGGGATTCATAAGTTTCATAACAGAAAACTACTTATATTCTATGCTTACCCTCCAAAACTCCTTTGCCTTGTTGTCTGCTTGCCTTGTGGTAAATACTACTTGCTAACCGCTAACCTTTGCAAAGGCCAACCACACTTCCAGATGTTTCGAGCTCCTCTCTTTTTTAATGATGCCTGCTGTAGCTGTTGGACCAAAAGGCCGGAGGAAACAAACATCACTGGGTCGGCCCGAATAGATACGATCCCGCCCCCCTTCCCGGTATAACAGAGAGCAGCGAGCCAGGTACAGTAGCATTAGCTTCCAGATGCTTAGCCGAAGCTTTTGAAAACAAAAACAGTTCTTGCCTGGGCTGCCTCATCTATTGAGGGTCGCTCATTTTTCCGGCACTAATTATTAATAATAATAATAATATCAATACATTTTATTTATAGAGCTCCATTCTAGGTACTGAAATACGTTTTACATAGAGATTTGAGATACAATAAAGTTAAAATATGCATTAAAAACACATCAAAAAGTTTAAAACAAAATGTATTGAAAATGTACATAGGAAGGCAGCACAAATAAGAACAAATGAATGAACCAGTTGAACACATGCATGTGGGTCAGCGAGCAGTGGTTAGAGGTTATAAGCTGATTTGAAGAGATGGGTTTTGAGAAGAGACTTGAAAGTTGCCAGGTGTGTACATTGTCTGACAGGTTGTGGTGGAGGGTTCCAGAGGGAAGGGGCGGCTACAGGGAAGGCCCAGTCACCCCAGCTTCGGTGCATTGTCCTGACACGAGGATGTAGAAGGCTGGTATCAGTGCAGTGAAGCTTACGACAAGGAGTGTGGTGGTGGAATAGTTCTGAAAGGTAGGAGGGGGCCTGGTTATGGAGAGCTTTGAAAGAGAGGAGAAGAATTTTGAAGTGTATGCGATGGGTAATGGGACACCAGTGATATGATCTCGCAATCAGGAGTGTGTGAGAAGCCGTGCTGCAGAATTTTGAATATATATTGTAATTTATTAAGCAATTAATAAGCTGTAAAAATGCTGCTGCAGTAGTCGAGATGGGATGTGATGAAGGCATGGATTAAGGCTCCTGCAGCAGAGAAGGAAAGTTATGGGCGGAGACAAGCTATGTTTTTTAAATGGAAAAAAGCGGATTTGGTGATGTTGTTAAGTTTGCCATGGTGTCATAATTGAGACCAGGTTTTCTGAGGATTGGTGTGACAGCAGCAAGTCTAAGTGAACAGGGGACAGAACCGGAATTGGGGGAGGAGTTAGTGATAGATGAAATGAGTGGAGCAATAGCTGGAAGGCAGTCTTTGATAAGGTTGGACAGGATGGGGTCAAGGATGCAATTAGTGGTTTTGGCGCTGGACATGATTTTGAGTTCTGTGAGGGAGACAGGTGAGAACTAGGACAACAGCTGAGAAGTGAGAGGAGGTGGGGAAAGAGGGGGGAAAGGAGGTGTGGGGCGCTAGCAGTGAGGCCAGGCTGATGTAGATGTTTTCTATTTTTTGAGGGAGAAATGTAATAAAGTCCAAACATTTGTCAGTGGAGAATAAGTTAGACATACCAGTATTTGGTTTGAATAGTTTGTTTATGGTGGAAAAGAACACCTTGGGGTTGTTGGATCCAGAATGCATAAGTTGTGAGTAGTAATTAGATCATGCAGCAGTGAGGGTTTCCTTATACTGCTGGAGACAGTCCTTGTATGTTTGGAGAGGTACTTCTAATCCGCTTTTTTTGAATAGTCTTCAAGTTGGCGTTTATGGGATTTCATTTTATGTACTTCAGGAGTATATCAGGCAGCTGGATGGGTGAAACTGACATGTTTTTGTAGTATTTAACCAGATCATGTGGACTGTCAGACAGAGCGTTGCTCTCTCAATAAGAAAAGTGTTGTTCTAAATGAATTCGTCACTGAATTCACCACTAACAAAAGGACATGAAACACAGAGATGCCATTTTGGACGGTGCTAAGACAAAAAGGACAGACACTGATATGGGAACGGAAACATCAACTAAAAAGTCAGGTTCTGAGCACAAGCAGCCATTAATTGAGCTTATTTGATACACCCCCGCCAGACACAGCCAGCTCTGGTATTTCTGCCATACCTGTGTGTTTCAGGTTTTGCCTACACATCTGTGAGATATTTAACAGGACATCCATCTCCACTTGCCTTTTTCCCTATACATTTGATTGATGAACTGAGCAGCGCTGCAGTCATGGCTGCCGGGTGAGTCTCGTTGTCAAAAAGAAGTGTAATTAGCTATTAACCTTTAACGTTAATATTGACGGTTGCCTAATTGCTCGGGCTGCAACAATGTGTGATCCTTAGTGGTGCAAAACAGCAGAATATGGGAGCTCAGGCTCCTAATTGTTTTTTGTGTTTCCCCAGACGTGCGTCATGGTCCGACATCGATTTCCCGAGTCTATTTCTCTACATCCCAGCCGACCTTTTCCCTCTTTTAGAGCTCCTCGCCAATTAGCATTCCCCATGTCGCATGCTTGTTTATTTGTCTTAAGTGTCACTTCGTTACCAGCGTCTTTACGTACAGGTCAGCTGTTCAGTCTTTTTGTGACATTCTCAGACTATGCTGGATACACCGAATGCATCGGTGAATGTGTCCCATCTAGAAGTCATAGGTACATTTATGATAAAATAACATTATGTTCTATCTGTAAATTCAGAACATGTACTTGCATGACTAAGAATTTTATCCCGCTAATATTTCCATTATTGTGTATCTATATGGAATAAAATTTACTGGAGTAGATTACCTTACTCAAAGGTACAACAGCAAGATCCCTGCACATCCCATTTCAACAAGGAACATCAAGTCCTCATCACCACCTTCTACCATAAAAAACAAAGTAACACTTGTCTAAACAGACAATATTACAGATGATCCACACCAATCTTACTGTCATGTGGCTAAAATCCAACATGATATGCAATAAGAATATATGACATTAATTGTTATGAATTTCTTGTTTTTATACTAGCCTTGTTTTTGTAGGGATGTGCATTTGACACGGGCAGTTTGACCAATTTCAGGATTGAGGGACCAGATCTCTTCTCCAAGCATGAACATGGGTTTCCTCCAGGTGACCTAGTTCCTGCCTACAACACAAAAGTGTGAGGCCCAGGTGAACCCTGACTCCAATTTCCCCTTATGTCTGTGTGTATTTATGTCCAGCTTCCTATTGAAACCTGGGATCCCATTCTAGAGAATAATCCAATTTGCATCTCCTGATTATAGGTTAGACCCACACAGCTTCCATGAATAATATTTATTTAAAGAAAAACTGCGCAAATATCATTATTCATGTTTTCCCCTCTTTTTCCTGGAAGCCACAGCAAAAAGATGAATAATTAATTAAAAGACAGACAATGTTCATTTCTGAAAATGTTCAGTGCACAGGTGCTGAAATGGGACAGTGAAGTACCCTGGCAAGCATCTGACAATTAAGGGTTTAATGTCGTTAATCAACATGAAACACGGAACTGACGGTTTATCGAGACAGTATTCATTTTTGATTTTTTACGCTCTACTCATTTAAAGAGCAGGATGTTTGGCAGAGGCTGAGCCACTTTAGTCGACATCAGACACCCGTTCCAGGAGGCAGACTTATTTAAATGCTTAAACCCGTATGACCCGCGAGCCCATTTTGAATGCAAGGACATTCCCTGAACATTTTGTCTTCGCCAACACACAATCAAGAGGAAACCCGACAATTTCCTACAGCGAGAATGGAACTCGGTTTGACATGGACCGATTGCACTCAAGCTATAATATAGCTGTAATATTTTTTTACACACAGAGACACATGGTTCCATCGATGGTCATTCGCTTTCTTCTCCTCCGTGAGTGGCTGGCCTGCCATGGTTTTGCTGAGCCCTGATTGGCCTCCCCCTGCTGCCAGCCGGCTCCTGTGGGTGCAGGTGCGCGGAGAGTCATTAGCGGCCTTGTTCAGCGGCCATTCAAAGAAACATAATGGAACCCTTCATAAAACGACAAACACAGCCCCCCACCACCTGAACAAGAGCAATTCTTCACGTACGTTCATCACTGGCAGCTCAGCCGTCAGATGTTAAGCGTCATCGTGGTGCCAGTGTTGTGAGGATTAAGGGGGGGTAAAAATCTGTTCTGAAAGGCAACAATGTTTTTTTTCTCATCATTGTGGGTTCCTCTCATTAAATTCCACAGGGGACTTCTAAGGATCACGGCCTGTGAATGTTTTGCAGAAAACAGGAGCCACCAGCCAGAGTGATAGCCGCACCTGTGCCGATCCTGAGCCGAGCCAGTCAGAACAGCCATCTTATCTCGGGTTGGCGTTGGACAAAAGACCCTGCCGTTAAGAGTGAAGGAACATCGCAGTACACTCTCGTCCACAGGTCAGTTTGTGGGTAAACATTACTTGAATTTTCCACAGCCACAACGATCGAGGCCCATCCCACTACCTCCACACTTGACAGGCTATTTTTATAACTATCCGCTCACACGTCTCCCATCAGCCAGACCCTTACCAGGGTCGAACATTCTGTGGGAATTTTCCACCCGTGGCTCTTGTTTCTGTGGTCGCCCGCGACCAGAGCGCTCCGGGTGACTAGTGGACACATTTTCAAACCTGAAAAGGTCACAGTTTGGAAGACGGAAGTGTCTCGGGGCAATGAATCACTGCCGCGACCTGGCATTACTGTTCTTTTGCCAAGAGCTTGAGTGCTTAGTGTGGGCTCCGGGTGACGGCTAACAAAATTAACAGCCTATGGTCTTCACAGCACTGGGGATGGGATGGAAAGTTTGGGGTGGGGTAGTGACAGATAAAATCCTCGTTGAGGCAGGGCTGCTGGTTTCCACGGGGAAATGCAGCTGAGTTTAATCCATCAAGTCTGTCTTCAGTCTTGATGGATCCATCTGCTCAGGCTTCATATAGAAGGTGCTGGTTGTTTCTGCTGCTCCAATTCCATGCCCATCGTCCAACTCATTCAAATAATTAAACAGTCACTCAGAGAGAAAGATACCCCCCCAACACACATTTACTACAAATAACAGATCTCAGTCCATGGACCGCCTAATAAAATTCCTCAATAAACTGACTGGCAAGCCTGCATGATGCCTGCCCCCCATGATCCATTGCAGCCTCTTGGAGTGGCTACTTGCACGTCAAATACCTTCTTTTTTTTTTCAAACGTGGATCATTTTGTGATGATGAAAATTGCTCAGTATTCTGCATTACCTGTGCTGTAATAACAACTCATCAGCAATTCCGAGCTGCGCTGTGTGGATCTACTCATCTCACCCGGCCAAAGCTCCGTTAAAATGACTTATCAGCCTCTGGAACATTTATACGGCTCTCATTCAGATGCTGGGATCTCGCCTCTCGTGTCTCTGCATCCCGTTCCGGCCCCGGATCAGGGAACGGCATTTCTTTTCTTTTTTCCGCTACACCCTCATTTATTCACAGTGGTGTATAACTGGAGGTCCAGGGTTGTTGCTGCGAATCTCAAATGCCTGAACAGTCCCGTGGGATACACTTCCATCCGGATGCACCTTCCTGGCTGAACAAGTACTACAGCCCAGTGTCAGCTCCTAAAGGGGGATAGGGCTGGACACAGTGGTTTGGACTGTAATTGTGCTACCAGTGGGCACGTCTGGAGGCTCAGGATAGACTCGTCCCATTCATTATGAAGTAATTGACAGTGTAAGGCCCAGGAAGTGAGCCAGCGAACCCATAACGTGAAACTTACCTAATTAATGTTGGGGGAGAAATTGGGTCCATTTCTGAGCCAAATCCTCAGCTGTTTGTCTAGATAATTAGGCCTGAAAGACTACATGGTCTACCTAGGGTGTCCCACTTGCACAAGGACAGAGATAAAATGCTAGTGGCTCCAAGTGGGGGCATCAGAGAAGCTTCATGTGGGCCTTGGGCAGTCGTTCAGAAGATAGTTCTGCATGATCATTGGTTATTAATATTATTAATACATTGCCATATGGCCTAGGACCAGAAATGATATTTTTGGTAGCTTTTGTTTATTGCAACTAATTGATGTGAGTTGATGTGTGCCTCTACAGTGCAGGGGGGGGAGCAATCTTATCCAGAAAGGGCTCACTGCAACTCCTTAATTAGATTACTGATTAGAGGACTGATTGACTGAAGATTTATCACACCTGGGTTTGAACAGCTGACCTAAAGGATGCCCCTAAAGGATGCCCCTAAAATCTGCGTACACACCGGCCCTTTGCGGATGGGACTGACTGCCCCTGCCCTACAGGTTAGTGCTGATGTTCAGAATGTTGATCACATCCCATAGATGATAAAGTTATTTCCCCAGAGGCCCTGTAAAGAAGGCGCCTAACCCCGAGTGTACCAAATACCACCTGAATATACTTTCTCAAATGTATATCATGAGTGCTAAATAAATCGTTGCTGTCAGATGTGATTATGGTCGTTTTTATACTACAGATGGAATATGCTAATTATGCTTTCTCTCCTGATAACATCTTACATCTAACTGACCAAAGAAAGGGTGTTTTATGAAGTCATCTATTTAACTAATATTTTTGCTTATACTAGTTAACATTTGTATTGTTGATGTCCATTTGCATGGATTACTTTTATAATGCTAATTTTAACAACATTGATAGCTAGGCAGCTAGCTAACATCATTGTTAATTGTGAATCTAAAGCGAGATTACTTTGTATCTTGTTGATACTGACATATTTGCCTTGCTGACAACAATCCATTAAGTCCATTTAAAACATTAAGCTTTTCACTGACTGCCGTGTAAAGATAGGTTTCTATTTGAGGTGCTAAAAGCGTCTCATCACATGGTTTTAGGTCTATTTTGCAAAGCAGTTTCTGAGAAAGTGTGTCTTTTCACACTTGATTTTGGGAAATGCGTGTTTTTCATTGGACAGTGACAAAATGTAACAAGATGGAGCCAAAAATAGGCCCATTTTCTTACAATATATTTCACAGAAATAAGGAGATCACACCTTCGCACGTGCAAGCAGGCTGCTCCTGCTGTGATAAAATGCTCAGGGTTTATGAGACTGGGAGTCCCATAGATGACCATCCGTCCATTTCCAATAACTGCTTAGCTAATTAGGGTCACGGTTATATGGAAGCAAGCTCAGTGCATAATAAAGAGCACTTGTAGGGCGGGACGCTGGTCCATTACTGGGGCCCTCACTGAAAAACTCTAATGGAGACAAATGTCAAAGTCGTGCAGAATGCCCGGGAAGAGGGACCTCACAGAAGCACGTGGAGAACATGCAGACTGCACAATGCAGAGTGGGGACAGGTAGCATCTTCCGATTAGAGCACCCACCCAACTGGCAGTTTCCAGGAGGCCACACCCATTCAAGAAGGTTTGTGCACTTCATATGGACCAGTATCTGAGTACTTTATAGTAATGGTATTGTGACCCTGAAGTCATTATCCAATATGTGCTTTGGCAAAATCAGAATTTTTCTCCTGTAGCTCAACAAGTAGAGCATTGTCATGACTTGAAATTCCAGGAAGCACAGGTACTATAAACCACATAAATTAAAAGTGTCTGATAAATGAGTAGATGTACATTTTGTATCCAGTAACAATTATGTTTTGAGGAATATCTTTTCATATTGCTCTTATAGTGCAAAATAATAGGTATTGGCCACAAAATCTGTAACAATATAAGCACTTCGAGTGTCATGGTCTTTACACTGGGGCCCCAAGCAAGTCTCCAAAGTCTAGTCTTACATTAAGAATCATCCATTGTCCAACCTGCTTATCCTACTGGGTCGCGGGGGGTCCAGAGCTTATCCCGGAAGTAACGGGCACAAGGTAGGGAACAACCCTGGATGGGGGGGCCAGCCCACTGCAGGACACATTCACACCTACAGTATGGGCAATTTACTGTAGGAACTCCAATCAGCCTCAGCATGTTTTTGGACTGGGGGAGAACCAGAGTACCCAAAGGAAACCCCACAACGACACGGGGAGAACATGCAAACTCCACACACGTGACCCAGGCAGAGACTCGAACCCAGGTCCCAAAGGTGTGAGGTAACAGTGCACCACCATGCCACCCCATTAAGAATCAGCTTATATTCAAATAAACTCTCAAGCCCCGAAAAAATAATCTTAATTCAAAGCCAAGGCATTGTGAGCTTGACTTACAGTGTGTACTGCAAGGTGAAACAGAATGACCTTAGTTCAAAATTAATTCTTAGCATAGCATCCCTTAAACCCGAGGTCCCCAACCACCGGGCCGCAGATCGGTACCGGTCCGCGGGTCATTTGGTACTGGGCCGCATAGAAAAAAATATATTTTGTCGTATTTACCCCCCACACTTTAAAGGCCGGTCTATGAAAATATTGTCTGACATGAAACCGGTCCATGGCGCAAAATAGGTTGGGGGCCGCTGCCTTAAACAATGCCTTCCTAATAATATTTCATGGTAAAAAAATTTTTGGATAAACCATTCTGTGCTAAACTGTAATCCACAATATTATATTTTAATAAGCACATATTTTAATAAGCACGAAAGAAAATGTTATTAAAAACATTTTCTATTTGCTGTAAACTAAACACAGAAAGGGTTGGTCTGTAGATAAAGGAGCTAATTGTAGACTGATCCCACAGTGAGCCAGATTTCTGCCATTTTTTCCCTCAGGTGAAGCATCCTGACCTCACTAATGATTCTTCATAATGTGCTGGCAAGGCGGTAACTCAGAGACTGACAGTGTTTTTTACTTACAAGTATTCACCTTCTATCACAACAGAGCACTTGCACATCTCACATACACAAGCAATTATAGGATCTTCGGGTTTATGGGAACAATTTCTGTCTTGTTTACTTAGATATTTGAAATTTGAGTAGGTGTTTATTTACTGGAACTTGTGAATAGTGATAGACTCTCTCTCCTAAGAGTGTGGAATCGTGCTTTTAATGGGGCCTGATGTAGGCCTATTGCAAAACTGAGTCATTTTTGTCCATTCTGAGCAAACAAAATTATGAATGTCCATTTTCAATTTTCCCAACATCCTCGATTGATCATTGAACTTGATCGTTAGAACAGTTTCCAGAAAGGTCAAATGAATGCTTCAAACTCGTGGGTGAAAGGCAGAATATCAATAAACTGTGGTCGGTCTTGAGGAGCTGTGGGAAAAGACTAAAGTCTTTGCAGCAATGCGATGTGTAGTTTAAAGGAATAGAGTACAAACTAGTACAAAGATACTGTGATGATCTGATAGATGGGATTTCACATACAGAGATCAATTCCTTTGGACCCTTAATATCAAGCGCTACCGCTTACTGGAAAAGTAATTCCCAATTCTCTCTCTGCAGTAGGCTACGTAATCTACATATATTATTAATATAGTATTAATAGGCCTAATTACTAATTATCACATCACCAAATGCGCGAAAAAAATATATACTTCATATACATGGCGTGACAATCTTTAAAGAAATGTTTCTGAGCCAATGGAAGAGTCCTGCTTATCAGGAAAGAAAGTCTGCATATTGCAATTATAACAATAATGATGGTAACTAATAAAGTCACTCCGCGGTGCAAACCTTTGACAGAGATAAACGTTTCAGCGCTCATGGATGAGCTGAGAGCTTCTTCAAAACCGGCGACTTAATTACCGCAAACATTTTTGATGAAAAGATTGTATCTCGAAGCTTGATATTTCCAGACAAGCGTGATTTTTTTCCTCACTGTTGCAGTAAATACTAAGCAACTTCATTTTCTCGCAGCGATCTTGCATGCAAGGCGGCGCACGTGCATTTTAATGCAGGAAATTGTTTCCCATTAAGTATTGGTTTGAAGATTTCTACACTGTAATACTGCGACCTTGTTGGAACAATGAGCCATCCTATCAGTTATGTGTAGGCTACACAAAGTCATTACTCCCTACGATTGCAGTGTATCTGAAAGTATGTCGTGTTAATTGTTAATTATGTGTAGGCTACCCAGAAACCGCAGGAGATACTAAGGAGAAGTAATGTACAGAATGTACTAAAAGGGTTAATATTAATCTCTGGACTGACTAAAGTCAGAAGAGTCCCATGGCTGTTTCTCGGCCTTTAAAGTCTAACAATCAAATTGGTAATAGCATAAATAATTCCAGGTTTCCAGAAGATCCGTGATTTCTGTTTCAACAAGCCATAATTAAGATTGAAAAGGTTTGTTTCCAGCTATGTCCAGCTGTCCAAACAAGCATTTTACTTTATTTTTTGGGTTTGAAGAACTATAAAGTACACTGAAGATTATTTGTTTATTATTGCTATTTTTAAAAGTCTTGTCATTAAAAAAAACATAGAAAGTGTGCGTGAGGTTTATCCATTATTAGCTAAATACTGCCATCTGTTGGCGAATAAACGACCTTGCTTTCTAGTCAATTATCCTGTTAACGGTTACGGTGCTGATTCTTCCCTTAAATTTGACACTATTACATTTTAATATCACTTTATCCAGATTAGGTTACAGAAATCGAGAACGGAGCATAGGAAATGCTGTTAAGCAATACCCATCTGAGAATGGCTGCAGGTCAATCCAAATCAGGGTTCTAACACTGCGGTTCTATCCCCACAATCTGAAATATCTACCTGAATAGCATGTCTTCAAAATAGAAAAGAACAAGGGATACTATAAAACTGCACAGAAAATAGAGCTGGGAGTGTACGACACCACCAACTGAGAAACTGTGATGTAAGAGCCAGTCCTGGCACTGGAGAGAGATCCTTTTCGTTGCAATAACTCAGGAGCAGTTTTTAATGTTGGATCTAGGAAGGTGTTGATCTCAAATTCCATAACATACCGTTGGGCTTCTTTTAATCAACATCACTAGGTTTTTTTTTTTTTGTGGTGTTACTTTGGAACCTCGACCTTTCAGATATTTCTTTTTCCAAATCGTTATTTTAAGGTAGGCTATTTAAATTGTTTAACGCGGCTTGAAGCTTTTCTCAAGAGGCTAATTATTTTCTGTTTACTACCTCAATGAAAGCCATGTTCTTTAAAATTTACTGCTCTCAAGATCTCCATTTTTGTGCAGTTTAAGTGCATGTTTCATCCAGGGCTTAATTCTGATCTGACAAAATCAATAAAAAATATAGTAATTTTACATCGTCAGTTTAAACAGGTTCTAAACATTGTGGGAAATCTTACGGTTGACATATATGTTTGATTGTTTATGTAGGTGCCTTAACAATAAAGCCATTTTACACATTAGATATGAAAAGGAAATGCAATTCCTTACTGGCAAGTGTGTGAAATTTCATTTGGGATCAAATCAGCACAAATTACAACTAAGTAACATGATCACTGTTTTTAACATGGAAATCTAATCTCTCTCTTGTTCTCCATATCAATGAAAACAGAAATCGTTTAAAAATTCATAAGGGCGTATCACAATTCTACAACCGATAAACATTCCGGACATGTAAACAACAGCTTGATCCTTCTGAATGCAGAACATTCTTGTCTGATCAATGTGTCTGAGAGTAAAATTACCAAAATGAGGCCAGAAAAAGTGTTAATGCATTAAATCTGCCCCAATTATGCGTATCTCTGCTGATGAATAAATGGATGCTAAGTGGAACATCCAAAATTCTAAAGACGCAAATGATTCTGGCTCATGCTCAATGGTAATAAAAGTGAACATGAGGAACATTTTATGTACAAAACATGACAGCTTCTTGACAAAACCTGTCAGTAACAGCTCAATAAACATGGTTGTCATCTCCTGAAGACAACTTGTCAGATGTGACATAAACCTGATGGATATGTATACAAAATATTTTTTTTTCTTTTACAGTCATAGTTCTAATCAAAATGACAGTATGGCAATTTTATAAAGGCTATAAAAACTGTCTCTCTTTCTAAAACAACCATAAGCAGCATTTGAATTGTATTGCATGATTGTTTTATTTAGACATTTTTATTCATTATTCATCTGTTCTGCTTTTTATTGGAACACATCAGGCAGAATCGCCTCCCTGGGATTCAAACCAATGACTTTCAGGTTACAAGCTACTTCCCTTAACCACCAGATACCTAATGTCCTGCAAGTGCTACTTTTTTTTGGCCCAAAAACAACTGTTTGACAAGGCGATTTTTTTAACTGCGGGGGGTGATCATGCATCTGTGTCAGTGAGCACCTACAGACAAGGTCACAGTCACAGCAACCAACTTTCAGTTCCAAATAACAGCAAGGGTTGGATCCCTCTATTCTGGAGGACACCTAACCTGCCTTTAGTAGAAAATCCAAGTGAACTGAAACATTTTCCCGATAAATTAAATTAAATATAACTGTGAAATTCATAGGTCTTACAAATGTAAACAGAAACACAAGCTTTCTTTTTTAAAAGCAGCATGAATGTATTAAAATTATGAAATGGGTCTCTACACATATTGTAGCTTGAAGCATGGTTTTTATGTTTTAATGTAAAAGATGCATTTATTTATTTGAAATGAGTCAACTCAAACAGCTAAATCTTCTTTAACTATGGCAAAATCAGGGCTATTAATTTTTTTACAATGAATAATAAAGTGGAGTGGAATTAGGGGCCCGAGTAACATCAGGCTTTCTTTTAACTGTAACAAGTTGTTTAGCGTGTTAACCAAAGACACCCATATTTATGTAAGTTGTAGAATCTGTCTAATGAAATACATTTAAAAATGGGATCATGAGTTAGGTATTGTGCTTTCCCAGTTTGGTCACCCATAACAAAAATGTAATGATATAAAACCGCAATATTCACTCACCTAAAGGATTATTAGGAACACCTGTTCAATTTCTCATTAATGCAATTATCTAATCAACCAATCACATGG
>JABFDZ020000045.1:4641927-4682277 GCA_019775955.2 Pollimyrus isidori | reverse complement strand
TCTTTTGGTTGGTCCATTTAGGCCTTTAACATTCCAGCTAACAAACCTAACTTTCGAACCCCCAGGAAAATTAGTTTCTAGATTTAAATATGCTCTGCTGCTCTTACATTGCAAAACCGGAAGTCCATCGTGCCAGAATCCTAAACTAAACCTGCCTCCTCTGTCCCAGCCCAGGTAGCAGGGGGATATGGGCTACTTCTGGCAAGTGTGTGGCACTGCTGGTCTAGTTCCGCCTCCGGCAAAGGGATGTATGCGAGAAGTGGCCCATTTGTGATTAGACAAATGTGGCCCAAATGTCACAAAACGGACATGAGCCACATGTTAAATACTTTATTAAAAAATAGTTATATGGCTTGCGGTTTTGGCCACTTCTGGCAAAGATATGGCAAATGTGCACTTGTGCTTATGGAAAATAATTGGATAGAGACAGAGACACATTACATTATTTAAATGCATTATGAAACACTTATGTACATGTAGCATAATAAACTAATATGTTTCATTGTATAGTACTAGCTGCATTATTTTAGGGCCAACAGGCATCAAATAAATTGTAATAGGACCAATAAAATTGGTGCAGTGGTTAGCACTGTTGCCTCACACCTCTTCTGGGACCTGGGTTCAAGTCTCCGCCTGGGTTACATGTGTGTGGAGTTTGCATGTTCTCCCTGTGTGGATTCCTCCTGGCACTCTGGTTCTCCCCCAGTCAAAAGCCATGCTGAGACTAATCAGAGTTACTAAATTGCATGTGTACCCTACAATAGGCTGCCCCCCCTCCGTCCAGGGTTGTTCCCTGCCTTGTGCACGTTGCTTGCGGGATAGGCTCCGGACCCCCTGCGACCCAGTAGGATATGCGGGTTGGAGGATGGAAGGATCATTTAGTGAACACGCATGGATATCAGGGACATACCGGTATGTAAAACAACTGATTTACAGAGTACCTCTTGTGTTTTGTTTTTTTTTTATAGGCTCACTGGGCAGTTTCAAGCTCTCTAGGTTGTTTTGGTCTGAGTTTGGTCTGAATCTGAGTTTGAATCCCATGGCCAGTAGTGATGTACATGTTTAATCATAACTGCCCTTGGGGGCCTGGATTTTAGATAGCCCTGCTCTCTGGCAACAAAAAGATAATTATTAAATAATAGAATGTTCTGCAAACTCTAATTTAGACCTTAAGCATGGCAGTAGTGATTAATGTACCATTAATGAAAATGGCCCCTAATCCATTCCCCTTGGCTGTCACCTGCGTTCATTGATCTCTGATTCCTTCCATGTTTGGCTCTTTCCCATCTTCTCCCAGGCTTCCTTTAATGTAATGACAGTTTTCTCACTTTATTTTTCTCTTTGGTACCAACGCAATCCAGAAAGTAATATTAAATGTTACTAAGTATATAAGGTATTTAGTTTAAGCACTCGCTTGCCACCAGACACGTCTAAAATTAGTGAGATAATTTAAATTTCATGTCTGTTTAGTTCTGTACCTGATATAATTATGCAGAACTGTACAATTCATATTTATTTAATTCAGTTTAATTCAGTTTTTTTTTTTTTACATCCTGTGTTAAACCCTGTGTTACTCCATAACTGAAAGGGGCAAGAGAGAGAGGTTTCTGAGGAAATAAATCAGTGGTTTTGAGGGAAAAAGCACAGTGACTGTGCAGCATATGCTCACAGCCGAGAAGGAACTCACCAGGAGCCTGTCTTTGGAGAGACGTGGGATTCCAGCCAGAGCCCCCGCGATGCTAAGGATTCTTCACTGGGGGGGTCCTGCTGCCCTACAATTCCCACAGGCACTAAGTATCTTAAGTCACAGATATCTTTAGAAAAAAAGTGGTTATTTTTACCACTGGACAGTAGGCGGGGCACACGATTCCTATAAGAAAAATTGCCCAACCTACATATAGCAAAATGTGAGTAATGTTTGTACACAAACAAATGATCAGTGATGTATTTCAGCTGGTCTCACACACCAATCGAGGGTTGAATTGGCTTGCACATTCTCACGGTTACACTGTCATTGCCCATTTTCTGTCATAAGAACCTGAGGAATTAAGGATGTGATTTGTTTTGAAATCCTGGGTAAGTTTTATTTGTGATTTGCTTCGTAACAACGGAAAATTGTTTAGAAGCTTTACTCAGAATGGCACCCAAACACCAAAAATATTATGGGAAGATCCCTTACTACACAGCTTGTTTGCAAAAAGGTCAACCCACTGATTTATTTTTCTCGAGATTAAATCTTAAATTTGGCCATTTGACATCACCGAATGGGTACTGGGTCATCGCCGTCCGCTGAATGGAAGGCAATTGAAGCGAAAATGCACATTTGACAGGAAGCACTGGGTTTCGTTTCATTTCTTAGCCATGTTTAACGACACACAAAGGTGCTGATTGGAAGGAGAGCCAACATGCTCCAAGCTGACGGTGACTGTAGTTTTGCTTGTCTCCTGGCCAGTGTGGCACCAAGCAACAGATTCACCAAAGAGCATTATCTACCCCAAGAAGAGATCCAGAGCTCTGAGTCACACCAATGCAGTGCTTCCTCTCCCTACGGCGAGGGTAGCAGGATTACTATGCGGTTCACAGGATGGGCAAGGAGGACATGCAAATCTGCTGTGCGATTGGCCGGTTTGTCGTGCCAACCAATAATGAGGATAGTGCTTTTAACTCAAGGTTAATAAAGAGTATGGTAGTTCTTAAAACTACAGCGTATTTTGTTCTTAAAACTACAGAGTAAACCTTGTGAAGGAATGTTCAGTTTCTTCCCTGTGATTTTTATCCGTTTACTCGGGTGATGTGGTTGCTTTGGAACAGGAAAAACACAACATTTTAATAATGAGTAATTTGTTCTTGTGGTTCTTGTGGTTACATAACACTGCACTAAATCTTTCTTTAATACTATACAGTAGTTTATCATTGTGCTCATCCAAATCCTGGGGCTGGCAGTTACATCAAACAAACATAATTAAAATGATGTGGAGTACCTTTATGTCCTTTTTGATTATGTATTTTTCTATATGCCTTCTACTTATTTACATCTCTGTGTGACTGAGCACAATAAGGAAAAATAGGTATCAATAAATATAAATGAAACCACAGTGGCAAATGGATTTAAAGAGAGACTAACTTCTCCTGCCCCATTCAGCACTGATCCACTAATTAGAAACTATTAGGAACTTTCTGCTCTTCCCCCCCCATCCCCTTCCACCAAGCTGCTTCCGTGTGGGTGGGGCCAGCGTTTCCATGGTGATGGCAGCAGGGGGGGGGGGGGGCCCGTGCTGTGACTGTATTCTATTCTGGCCTTTGTACATGGATGAGATTAAAGCAAAAGACAGAGCACTTGGCATTCTGGGTAAGGAGATGAGCATCCAGACTGGGCATGAGCTCCAGAAAGAGGCTCTAGGGGAGCAGCGTGTCCAGTACAGGGAAGCTGAGCAGCAGCCGGCCAGCCCCGAGCAGGAGGCCCGGTATGCAGGTGGTGCAGGAGGTGTGGCTGATCAGTCGGGACGCCCCATAAGCACTTTCACCTGCTTTGTGTCGTCCTGGCGCGGTGGCTGCCTGTCGACGGGAAGCAGCAGCAGGCGCTCCCCCCCCTTTCCATCTGCGATCCGCAGATGAGCCTCTCATCCTGAGCCTCCACGCGCAGCGTCATCCTTCTCCATTCTACTTGTTTTTTTGTCGTCGGCATCGTGTTAGCGTCACGCTAAGTGAGTGTGTCTCCCGTAACATGCGCTTTGTGTTCCGCCATCGGTGTTTCGCCATCGTCGAATCTCCGCTCGCCGGGCCCTGTGCACTTGGCTGGAGAAGCCACCCCCACTGTGCCCCATCTTTAGGCCGGATGTAGCTAAGATGCAGCCAATGTGCGACAATCTGACTGATCCACAAAGTGGTTATTTTGTATTTCATCATTATTCAGAGAGGCCAGTCTTGTAAATGCCCTCCTTTTCAACAACGCCCCCATTTTAACCACGCCCACATTTTGCCACACCCAGCTCCCAACCACGCCCACTTTCCCTTCCTGTTCTGCAGCCCCCTTTCTGTCGGGTGAACCACCTCCCCACTGTCACCCCAAACTTCAGAGATTGTAGAAACAACATGTTACTTTTGCCAGATTACCCACCATCTGTCCAGAATAAAAATTAAAGTGCGTACTCCATCCTGCCCCCTTCACAGAATTAAATGCTGTGAACAAAATATTCTATTTTTTTTTCCCAAGCATTAATCTCAGGCACACAGATTTCCCCAGACATTGCCTCTCTCTCTCCCTGAATCTTCAACACAATGTTGTATAATCATTGTCCCAGCATGGAAAATGTTGTGTTCCAGCTCACAGATCGCAAACAATACGTCTCTTACCTGTAAGATATTTTTATCTGCAGTTTTTGTTGCATGTTGAGACCCGTCCTTTTATTAGTCACTGTGTTTTGTTCTGCCTGTGTATCCGGCTGAACATGTGCTGTCTGCCAGAACTTGGAAGCTCATCAGTATGTTTCCTAATGTGTAGCATCACAAATACATTTCCAGATGCTCTAAGGATCATCTAAGATTCATTTACGACCATTGAGGTCTCCTGCACCAGCCGAATAAGGAATTCGTGGATGACTTGCTTTTGCTTTTTTATTTTGTAATTGTGAAATTTTTTTAAAACATTATCATAACACAGAGTGTATAATTTTAATGAATGAAGACAGAGGAAATCCTTATGTATTTTCACACCAGTGGCCTTTTCTGAATGCTACTGAGCCCATTAAAAGCCTTGGGGGAGGAGGGGTGCAGTATCTCCAGGCTTCATTGAGGCCATTGATGTGATTATATAGTTCCCGCCCCTCCAGTATTGAGAAAAAGTGCTGAGGTTGCAGTTATCTGCAGTTGGTCTTCATTTTAGGAACAGCAGTTGGACGAAAAGGACGCTCGCCGTTTCCAGCTCAAAATCGCCGAACTGAGCGCCATCATACGCAAGCTGGAGGACCGCAATGCGCTGCTGTCTGAGGAGCGCAACGAGCTGGTGAGTAAAACGCGTCCTTCACCAAGTCCCCACTACTACCTTCATGCTTCACAATTAGTGAGTGACCCTCACCTTTCGCAAAGTCTCCACCACTGCACGCCTCCTTCATGGTTAGTGAGTGAACATTCTTTCACAAGGTCTTCATTACTGCCTTTATCCTTCACAGTTAGTGAGTGACCCTCATCTTTCACAAAGTCCCCATTGCTGCATTTATCTTTCACAGTTACTGATTGAACATTCTAAACAAGGTCCTCATTGCTGCCTTTATCTTTCAGTTAGTGAGTGAAGCACATCTTTCACAAAGTCCTCATCACTGCATTTATCCTTCACAGTGAGTAAGTGAAGCACATCTTTCACAGTCCCCATTGCAGTTTTTCCTTCACAGCTCACTGCCTATGTAACTTAACAGTTATTGAGTGATCTACGTCTTGCAAAATATCCTCATCACTGCCTTTACAGTTAGTGACACAAAATCACTTCATTTTGAAATCTGGATGTCAGAAAGTGCACAGAAACTTTGAAAAGTTGTATCCTTGTTCCCAAAACATTTTGTGTTTTATATAAAAATATATCATGCCTACTTTCAGGTGATTGTGTGATTTAAAAGATTTTTAAGTGTCATTCCGTGATACATCCAGAATAATTGCACTGTTATTTATAAGCAACTTCCTTGTTACAGTAAAGTGACATAATTCCATAAAACGATCTGCATCCATCTACATTTCTTACCACCCACATTCTGTAACTGGAAGAAATTGCCAGCTGGGGTACTTGCATGATACCACACAATATTTTAAAATGCTTCTGACACTGTTGGTAAGTGTCAAGGAAGGTATCACTGCAGGGAAGACAGGGATGTCTCTCTGTCCTTAAAAAAAAAAAAAAAAAAATTCAGCTTAGATGCTTGTGATTGAGTAACTAATAAGGGATAATGATATAATGTATATAATATGTTTTATACTGAATGTTGTATTGCATTTGATTTACATTATATATGTGTATTACATACAAAATCTTCATTAAGATAAGAGCTGCTGGTGGTATGACGAATCCCAATCCTTTATTAGCGTGCTATATAAAAATAGAAGCGTGTTAATGAGCTCGCGCTGCCCTGTGGTGGGATTCTCCTGGTGCTTTTCCTGCCCCTCTGAATGCATAAGGGGGGAGGGATTAGGTGGGGGAGGGGCTGCAATCGAAGTATGAATTATTCACTGCAAACACACTTCAGAAGCTTTACTGTGGTGTTTTAAAAAGAGCCGATTATGAGTAAAGGCGATGTAGGGTTTGGGCGGCAGTGCAGTGGCCCCTCGTGCCTGGGGAAGCTGAGGAGATGTCCTGTGCACTGGGGTGTGGGGGAGGTAAACAACTGGCTGGGGCACACGAGGAGCTCGATGTGGAGCAGCTTGGGGCTTGTCTCAGAGGGTGGAGTCCAGCTTTATCTTGGACAGTGAGTGATGGATCAGCTATGAAGGAAGCAGGATGACAACTGCGGCTTACAAGTTCCCTTCAGAGGAAAATGCAACACACTGGTCTCTTTTTTGGGGGGGCGTGTACAGGGGCAGATCCTTAGAGGCAATGGCCCCAGCCGAAAGCTGATTGGTCTCCGCGGTGCCCCCTCCCATGTCACTAACTGATTCAAAAATATCATTTGCTAATGATTAAGTTTCCCCCCTCATCCAAAAATTCCCCCAGAATTACCCCTGCTCTTTCTCCTAACTTTTTGGTGCCTCGTCGGATATTGCAGCCTTGTGTTTCCGTTTAGAGGATTTAGCTCTTTGTGCTTGGAGCTGAAGGCGTTCTTTGTGTGTACTCGCACACCAACCCTGCTCCCGCACGTGTGTCTGCGCAGCTCAAGCGTCTGCGGGAGGCCGAGGGCCAGTATAAGCCCCTGCTGGACAAGAACAGACGGCTGAGCAGGAAGAACGAGGAATTGGCACACGCCTTCAGACGCATGGAGAACAAGCTGAGATTCGTCACGCAGGAGAACATAGAGATGGTGCGCGGGCCGTCTCCACCCATTCATACTAATGATTTGTAGACGGCCTGGATATCGAGAGTTGGGCTATCCCCGATTCCTTCATTTGACTCACTTGGTCGGCTAAATTCTGTGTCAGTTAGCTATCAGCTTTTAGGTGGTTGTCTAAATCCAGAATTAAGGTACTCTGTCCAACACTGAATAACATAGTAATGTCTTGTTATGGTCATGGAGAATTTTTGGGTTCCCAAGGGATGCCTAAAGGATATTAATACATATTAAGTTAACAAATATACTTTACTGTTTAGGAAACGGTTTCAAATCAGGGTTCTCTAAGCAGCAACACAATATATTCTGCTATATTCAGCTGTTCTAATGAGTAAAATTATGTAATTCCACACCAACTCGCAGAGGGAAAAGGTTGGGACGATTCGGCGACCCAGCTCTCTGAACGACCTCGATCAAAGTCAGGAAGAGCGGGAGATTGAGTTCCTACGGCTGCAGGTTGCTGAGCAGCAGAACATCATCGACGACCTGTCGAAAGTAGAAACCCCTTGTTTCTTCTGCAGCCGTATTTGCACATAGTGAACCATTTGTCTCAGTAGTCCTTCGTGTTTCAGGCCTGGAGACTTACTGTATTCGCTTTCATAGTTCAGGAGCATGTTGATCTATTTCACGCTACACTATGATGCTACAAAACGCATGTTTAAATTGCATTTCAGCTGCATGACAGTTTATATTCTTACCCTATTTGATTTCTTGCACTTCAAAGTGTTTTTTGAGCATTTTTGACATTTTTTAGGCATTTGAAACGGCTGGATACGTGAAAAGCGTGATAGTAAGTTTTCTGTTAATAATAATTATTCTCTTATTATAATTCCTTATTTTCAAAGGTAAATGCACAAAACATCACATAACAATGTAACAAACACCATAACACTATACGCAAAAGCCACTTTGCAACATAAATATATATTGTACTGGCAATTCATTGTCATTAATATGGAAATATATGCTGGTCCTGGTCAGCTGACTTTGAATTATAATTTTCATATGATTGGCTGCAGTTTATCATGTTTTACACCTGTGTCACCTCAAGGTGGAGCAGCTGAGCATGTTGTGGGTGCTATGTCCCTTTATCCTAAAGGGTGTGGGATTGTTTCTGTCTACTTATGCATCCCCCTTATACTCCCAAATCTATGTTTCCTGGGGTTGTTGAGCCCATTATGATGATTTATTTGGGTGTGCGGTGTTGTGGTGGGTGTTGTGGGTGCTGCCTTTTAAGGACTGAAGCTCCCACCGCTATCTTCCAGGAACGAGACATGTTGCTGAGGTATCGCCGACAGAGGAAGAAGTTCATTAAGCCCTGTAAGGTAGGAACCAGGTTTGATAGCATGCAGTATACTTTACTGCTGCTCAGCTGATTTGGGTTTGTGAGAGAGTCCAGATGGGAGGCATTAAAATAGAAACCACCCAACAAGTGGTCTGTGACGGCAGGAGCAGTCAAAACAGGTGTGCAGCAAACCATGAAATGTCGGGGGAGCGGAGTGTGCGATCGATAGGGGACCTGGAGCTGAGCCAGGCAGCACTCCTTCTGTTCCGCATGGTGGCTGTAGATTGTTAAAGCAATCAGAAGCGGACAGCTGGAATGCTCACTTTCATAGAACCAGTACACCTGCCAAGTGCGGCTCGGGCCGGTCACCGGTCATGCAATGATGGTCCTGGTTTAACACTGCTAGGACCAGGGAACTCAAAATAACAGTACAGCAAACAGCAGACAATGGTACTGGTATTTAAAAGCACAGAAAATGATAAATGGATAAGAAAAAGGTGAAAACAAACAGGAGCTTGCTGAATGGTAGCCATGCTTGTGGGCTCCATCTTGGACACCTGTATGACTTCTGGTGATTCTGCCTAGAAGCCAGTGGTGGAGACATTTTTCGGCTACGATGAAGAAGCTTCCCTGGATTCAGACGGCTCCTCGATCTCCTACCATACAGACCGGACGCCATGTACCCCGGATGACGATCTGGAGGAGGTGAGAGCATCAGGCTCCATTCTGCTACATGTACGTCTGTCGAGTAAGTTCTGGGATCCGAAAGAATCCGCCTTGGATTCTTTCCTTGGAGTTAGAAGAATGTTGAAAATACATAGGGATATTGTGTAGTCATCTCCTAAATGCTGACATCCTGCAGAGACCTCATTTTAAACATGTACAGACACTGTGTAGAGGTCCCAGAACATGTTGTTGTTATTCTCATTCTTACCATCCTGCACTCGGGCAGCCAATCAAAATCCTTCTGAACCTCGTTGACCCAGAGCTGGCAGGGTGGCAGAGGTCATCTCAGCTGAGTGAATCTTGATTCTATCTGTAACATGGTAACGTCTTAGCAGCGAAGCCCTACTTGGCATCACAGAGGGCTGACGGCAACAGTGTTGTGTGAAGGGGAGGACGTATCTCACGACGGGGAAGAAATCGCTCTGCTGCTTGTGTTTCCAGGGCATGATGAAGGAGGAGACGGACCTGCGCTTCCGGCAGCTCACCATGGAGTACCAGGCCCTCCAGCGGGCTTACGCTCTGCTTCAGGAGCAGGTCGGAGGGACGTTCGATGCCGAGAGGGAAGTCAAGGTAAGCAGAGGCTGCCAGGGTAACATGCCGAGCTGCCCGCAGACTTATTTCTCGTTAGCATGCTAATGCTAAGCAGGTTAAGCATTCGATTTTTTTGTTGTGCGTCGTTCACTCTTTCGGTCATTTAATCCTTGGTTCTATACAATTATTATCAGCTGATCCCTGGCCAGTTTCACGCTATAGAATTTGCATTTGAGGGTTTTAAGTAAGAGATTTACAAAATGTTGCCAAAAATTCATAACCTGTGGCTTGATTCTATTCTATTCTATTCTATTGATTTCATTGCAAATGTTTACTGCCCTCAAAATGTGCTGAGTTAGCTAGTCATCCCAGCAAAAAATTTTCGGTTTAATTGGTTGGTAATTCAGCAAGATGGATGTACTGTTCATCTGTCTGTTCATCTTGCTCCTCAGACCAGAGAGCAGATGCAAGCTGAGCTCATGCGATACCAGACGAGAATCGAAGACTTGGAGCTCGCTATGGCACACCAAGGCCAGGCAAGTAGGCCGTGCCCAGGCACTCTGCCCAGACACTCTGGACATCACGGGAATCAATTGCACCAGAAACTGCTGCATTCTGTGTTCCGTTGTTGCCAATGCAGTGCATCTGCTGGTCACCCTTGGGAGTTTCTACTCCCTGCAGTGTCTTTGGTGCATAGAAACGATGTCACATTTGCAGGGGGGGTAAGAGATGCATCAGTGTAAAAAAAAAAAAAAAAATACGTTGCTTAGTCTAACAATACATCTGGATAAGTGCTTTGGGTACACTGCAGTTGGAAGGATGCTAACAAAATTAATCAAATTAAATTTGATATGCTTCTCCAAGATCTCGACAGCTGAGGGTCAGATTACTTACTGTTAGATTTTTTTATATGTCATACTGTCTGGCTTCTTACTTACGGCTTTCCACTGTTACTGAAGAGACACGCTTTCGTCACAGGGATGTCCATTTAATTAGATGAAAGCATTAATGGAGCCTTTCGGCCTCACCTGTCTCACCAAATGAGAAGAGGGAAGTCATGCTCATTTCCATATTTTTAAAGGCAGTGTTGACATTTCAAAACATTCTAAGCATTATCTCAGAATTTTATGCCAGTTGATATAAAATGGATTTCGTCCCTGCCTTTAATGTGGTCTGTCGTGAAATTGAATTGCATCTGGCGTGTGCTCCATGATTGTAGAAAAAGGCTGTCAGGACATCGCTCACTCGTTTGGGCCGCCCTGCAATGAGGCGATTGGGAGACTGGCATCGTGCCCGGGTCTGCGTTCGCCCCGCTCCTCACCTCTCCCGAACTAAAGCACTTAGCTGCTCCATTTTTTGGCCCACATTGTCTTAGCGGTGAAACGCCCTGAGCTCCGTGTGCTGAGTCAGAGTGCTGAAGCTGCCTATAATGGAGAGGCCTAGCTGGGCTGCGCTTAAGCAGAAAGGCCAGACCGAAGACTGATGGACAGGGAGGCAGTACAGTATAAGACAGGGGCTGCGAGGCAGGCGGCCGGAGCTGCGGGGCAGGGGGCCGGGGCTGCAGGGCAGCAGAATGCCTGAGGACAACTGCACAGGGGTGATATCTATCCTCATGAAGATCTAAACCTTCCCCTCCCCAAACCTATCTTCATCAACACACCATTATTATACTGTAAAATTTAATTATACTGTCCACATTTGCCATTGAATATTTTAATGGCACCTGTTATGCTGTGGTGAGTACAAATAACAGAGCAAAAGGAATTATAATGATTATGGCAGATACAAGAATATGCATATATGAGCAGTCTCATTACTGTTACCACGACCATTACCATGCATTTGACCACCATCCCAACGGAAATACCGTAAAGATCATCTCCATTCATGCTGCTGTCACAGGAATATTTTCCCCATTCCTGTGGAATTCCACTTTTCCTATTCCCATGACAGCCTCTAGAGGGCACCCTGTCCTGGGTTATTCCCCGCATTGCACCCAGATACACTCTGGACCCCTGCGCCTAAGCATTGGACAAGTGGATATGAAAGATGGATTGGTTATTATTAAAATTATTATTATGACAAAAGCACACTTACTGGCATAGCCTTAATTTTCATGGCACAGTACAACCACTAATGGAGGCAGAGTCACATCCCTCATGGAGAGTCAGAGTAGGTGACTCTCTCTATCTCACCTACTCTTCCCTCCTGATGTTTTTCTGTATAAAAATATCTTTTTGGCTCTTTATAAGTAAACACTGTGCTGGCTGTGCCTCTGACTCGCTGGCCAGGTTTTTTATTATTATTTTTGCGCTGAATAGCACCATCCACATTGTCACCTTCAATGTTTATTTACCTAAAAAGTGCGAACATGGCTGCCGTCCCCTTCGGCGCTCCACTAGCCGCGTGTTCCCTGGTGGGATCGGCCTGGCACGGGGTCGTCAACTGGGCCTCTGCAGCCAGTGTCAGCTGGAGAAATAGGGGAACAAGCTCCCCTAGGAAGAGACCCTGCGTGTATTTTCCTCAAGGTCTGGGAGAGTAACTGCCACTATGCTGGAGCCTATACCTAAAGGCAGGCAATAAATACCAAGGCACAAAGCCAGGGGTTCCATTTTGAAGAAGATCTTCCGGATTTGAGATATGACAAAAGGGACTTATAGGCTCCAGGAGTAGTACTGGGGAGGGTGAAGATGTCATCTGTGTCAGGGCCTGTATCGGAGATGGATTGCTGTAGCGGCGGACTGGCGGTGCCTTTTCCGCAGCGCAGTGACTAATCATGCTGTCGCTCGTGCATTCAAAGGACGTGAAGTGGATAGAGGAGAAGCAGGCATTATACCGGAGAAACCAGGAGCTTTTGGATAAGGTGGGTCAGCCAGGATGAAGATCCCCTCTCGCTTTGGTGAAATATACTTGCGGTGTATTTCCCGTATTTCTTGTGCGTGTCAAAATCTGCTCCCTCACAGATCAAGCAGATGCAGACGGAGGAATCACGCCTGAAGCATGACATCCAGGACGCAAAAGACCAAAACGAACTCCTAGAATTCCGCATCCTGGAGCTGGAGGTGAGGCGGGAAAGCAGCATGATCGTCATGGCAACTGTGCTTGGCTCTTTTTCTCGACCGGAGCACTAACGATTTCCACAGCTTCAGTATTCCATGCTACTAGAAAATGCCGATTTGCTCGACCTTGATGGGGATCGGTTAGTGTTTCCTAATTAAATAAGCAAACGAGTAGCAAAAGTGTAACGGAACGGCGTCGTGTCACGGGAACACCCCCTGCAGGATCGCGAGAGGAGGTCCCCGGCCATCAACTTCCACACCATCCACTTTGCGGAGGGCGTGAGCCCCCTGCAGGTGTACTGCCAGGCGGAGGGCGTCACCGTAAGTTTCCGCGCGATCGCAGCGGAACGTCCCCAGAACGTTGTACCGTTTCCGTGTAAATGCCCCATCTTGATCGTGAGTCTCCCCCTGCCCTGTCAGGACATTGCCATCGCAGAGCTCATGAAAAAGCTGGACATTCTTGGGGATAACGCCGTAAGTGTATGTTGTTTTTCCTATGTACGCGTACGTACATGTGTGTGTTCCGTGTTTTAGGGGGCTTGTGCGGCCGTCTGTGACCGCGTGCCCAATTTCCATTTTCTTCTCCACCCCGCATGTCGATGCCATTGTTCACGTATGTTTTGTGTTCTGTCTCCGTGCCACAGAACCTGACCAATGACGAGCAAGTGGTCGTTATCCACGCTAGGACTGTATTAACCTTGGCTGAAAAGGTACCCCTCATAGATGACCAGCTTTTTGTTTTATTTTGTTTGAGAAGACCATGGGTGAATTATTAAAGTAATAAACGCAATGTTTTTCTGCATTTCTGGTGGTCGACTTGGCTCCCATTTATCATTATCTGAAATGATAATATCTAACTCAGTCTAAAACAGTTTCTCCAATGTGCCTTTAGTGATACTGCAACTGTTGTCCGTTTTTACATCTGTAACGCTCAATTTGTGTTTACAGTGGCTTGAGCAGATAGAGGTCACCAAATCATCTCTACAGCAGAAAATGTTGGACATTGAGAACGAGAAGGTAACCACTTTAGCAGAGCCAGCCAGTCTGATGTTGCGCTCAGTTTACCTGTAGTTAGAAGGGGACCTTCACCATGTTCTGCTCTCACCTGAAGGTTCACTTCAGCAAGCAGAAGGGCTATCTGGATGAAGAGCTGGACTTCAGGAAGCAGTCGATGGATCAGGCACACAAAGTGAGGCCAATTTCCCAGCATTTTTCCTACTTTTGTGCTGTTGATCTTAGTTATTCCCAAAATTATGCGTTCTTTTGAACGTCTTTTCCTTTTGTTTGTTTGAATTTGGAAAGGTTAATTTGGACTAAGTAAATAAAAAAGGTTCAACAATACCATGCACATAATGGTCATTTACAGAGTAAGTCGTATAAAAGTCTTCTGATGGATATTCAGTTGCTTTTGGATGCAGGAATGTATGGGACTTTGGCCTCCACTGTGCCATCTGGTGATGGAATTCTGTAGCTGCGTGCATGAGTGAGAGAAGTGTGATCCTGGCCTTGACTCTGCCACCTTGTGGACAATTGGTGGTAACGCATACATCGGTCCATATCCACCATAGAAAGTATTTAACTGCTGCTAGAGAGCTACTCAAGGCAAGCGGATAGACTGGTGTTTTGTTTTGCACCGCCACCTAGTGGTTGCTTTTATAAAAGTATGCACTTCTCCCATTTACCTTACCCACCCTAACAGAGAATCCTCGAGCTGGAGGCAATGCTGTTTGACGCTCTGCAGCAGGAAGCAGGAGCCAAGGTTTCAGAGTTGCTGTCGGAAGAGGAGCAGGAGACGCTGCGGAGGTCTGTGGAGCAGTGGAAGAGGCAGGTGATGAGCGAACTCAGGGAGAGAGACGCCCAGATTCTGCGAGAGAGGATGGAGCTGCTCCACCATGCCCAGCAGGTAGGGGGCAGCATTCCGAATGCCACCAGAAAGTCAGGATTCAGGTTCAGGATTCAGCAAATGTTAGTTCATGGGGGTTTTATTTACACAAAAATGTTGAGGACAGATTGAAAACTGTTGGGCTCAGAGATATGACCAATCGGATTGTAGAGTAGGTGGATCCAAGCAGCTAGAGATGGTGGAACCAACCAGTCCGGTGTCTTGGTTCCAGCTCCACTAGTTGCTTAAACCCAGCCTACAGTTGGATTGCTTATCTCTCTGAACCAATCATTTTTCTGAATCTGCCCTCAACATTTTTGTGTAAGAGGAAATTCTCTCAAGCTACAGTCACACCACAATAGAGAGGAAGAACATTGCTGTTGGTTTGGCACTGAAAGTCAAATACTTTACGTTCATGCATGTCTACAGTATGCCTACTCACTTTAGTCACATGAATCCACTTCCTTGGAGAAATGGCAGCTCCCCCTTCCCCTTTGCATACTGTGTGTTTTAACCAGGCCATTGAATTACTCTTTCCCATCAAGTGTTGCACAGGTATATAAGCTGGTCAGTGGCTTTGCTGAAATTCACTTTTTTTAAAACGGGCAATATTCAGGTTTCCCTTTCTGTTTGCCTCGGCGGCAGGTGTGTAATCACACTTTTTAACATGTATTTTCTACAGAGAATAAAAGAACTAGAAGAGTGGATAGAAGCACAGAAACGGCAGATAAAAGAACTGGAGGAAAAGGTACCAGATTGTGCTAAAACAGGATATAAAATAATGAAGTATTCATTACAATGTAGCATTTTTCAAAGATTGCATGAAGTCAAACTACCTTATATTTAGAATAAACAAACTTATTTGGATGCAAGATGTAGGAATAAACACAACCAAAGATTTATTTTTTGTGTGAATGCCCTGAAATACTGTGTGTGTCACCACATTTTTTTCTAAACGTAAAAAGTGCGTAATGTGTGACACTCCTCAGCTACCTTTTTTCTCTGCACATTTTACGTAAGCCGATGTGGCATAGTAACTTTCTTCTCTGTCCTCTTTCCATTTTCAACCCCATCTTTAGTTTCTATTTTTATTTTTGTTTTTTTCTTTAGCCTTCATTCTTTGGTCATAGTTTTCCAGCAAACCAAGGAGGTGGGTAGGTTCGTTTAAGCTGCTTCCATTATGAAAATAATTATGTTAAAGTCTTTAAGGAAATTGACGGATGGGTGGATTTTTAACATATTAATAATATAATTTAATAAATTAACACTTTACTTAAGGGCTTAAGTAACTTAGTGCTACTCAAGTACAAATTGTTAAATATAGTAACTGGATGAAATAATGATTTATTAATGATGACCATATAGGTAATCAGTATGTAATTAACACAGTATGTAACTGTTTCTGGTTAATTAATACTTTTAAAGTGTACTACTGCATTATTTTTTGGCCCTTTCAAGTGAAGTGTTACCATGTGTTCTATTGTAGAGAACATATTTAACTTACACATTTTTATTTCATACAGGTGCTTAAATATCTGTGTACGATGGTACATTGTTCTTCGGTTACCAGGTCTGCAAATATTTTTTCGGCGTCTTACAAAATTCGACAGGATTTAGACCCAAGATCCCCCCTTACTATGTACATGCTCCTTTGCGAAGATTTCCTGTGTTTGTGGAAAAGTGGCCAAAACACGTGACATTGCCCTCACGGGCGTTTCTAAATCCGTGGAAATACTCGACAGCTTTGTCCTGGACCCCAGAGGATTTCAAACACTTTTTTGCGATGTATCCTTTCAAAACCCGGAGAGACGATCGCCCCTTGGAGGCAGATTAGAAATCACCCTGCATGGGAATTAAAGGACTTTTTAAACGGCACTTTATTGTCCCTGCCAAGCAGGCGGTATTATGGGCTGCTTCCATGTGGAAGCATAAAGGAGGAGAGAACGAACCTGGCCGGCTCCCTGCGTCCCGTGATTCCCGGTGGCCAGATACGGTGGATTATGTTAGGGTCCTCGATATTAGTGTTTGAAACTAAATATATGCCAAACAATGGAATCATCAATGTCTTTTTTCCCTTTGTGTTTAATTCAGATCAAAATAAATTTATCAAAACGACCTATGAACGGACAGTTCTGAATTGAAGAATTCTCAAGCAAAAATAAAGCTGTTGAGGCTTTTATCTGGCCCGAAACATTTACCTCATTCACGTGGTGCTTTTGAGACAATTACTATTAAAGTGCTGTTGTGAGGAAGCCTGAAATAAGCAGTCGTTAAAGGACAGAAGCCTGCCCCATGGTCCAGGCAGCAGGTACACAGGTGAACAGAACAACTGAAGACACGAGGAAATAAAAAGTCGTTTAAATGCGTGAATGAATGAAATGTGATCCTTGTTTACACAGTCAAATGAGCGATGCTCAGTGTCTGGAAAATAAAGAACCAAACTGTTAGCTTTCACGTTATAGTGACCTTGATTCATACAACGAAACCGATTGTAAGGTAAGGATGCAGCGTTGCGGGCAACACTTTGTGTACAGGTGTTTTAGTTAAGATGCTGACTGACATTTTGTTTAAAAAAATAAGTATAAACCAATTTTTTTTCATCTATCTCAATGGCGTGTGTCCAACAAGAAAAATATTTAATAAACCGAATCCAACTTTCAACTTTCTAATCGTTCATACGGGTCAGGGTCGCTGGGGGGTGGGTGTAATCTGAACCCTATTCCAAGCAGCACTTGGCCAAGGTAAGGTACAACCTGAACAGGTCAAATACACTTAGATAGTACACACACACTATGGGCAAATTGGAGACCGCAGTTAGCCTAATTGCATGCCTTTTAACTCTAGAGTTCCCAGAGAAATCTGGGAGAACATGCAGAAACTGCACACATACAACAGTGGTGAAACCCATGCAAAGACACCCACTGAAGGGTCATGGTGCTCCACCGTAACAAATTTTAGTAAATTATGGCGCTGCTAGGGGCGCACCATAAATACTTTCCACTAGAGGGAGCCCTAGACTACGCATTCATCGTGTATACGATTTATTACCGCTTTATTCCATCTCTTTGGTTATCATTTTATTTTATTTGCAATATGGAAACTTTGTTTTCTATTTGAATAAGCCCAGCGATTCTGCCCTGGATAAGTGGAGAGAAACTTTATTTACATGTTTATAGATTGTGGCTAAAATTACAACGAATGTCATTTCCATAATGAATGTTGAAAATACCTGACAGTTAAACGGATTATCAGTGTTCTGCGGTAATTTTATATGTCAAAACATTTGAATGATTTTTGCTTTCCACAAACCATATGCGGGCGTATTAAATCTGATTTTGCCCCTGCGCTGTCTCTGCAGGGTTTCACATCAATACGAGAGTCTTCACTTGGCACTGGATCACCCGAGAATGTACCAACAGATTTCCTCTGGAGGATTTTCCTCCGACAAGTAAGTAGCCTACGGAGACAATTCAGTTGATCCAGTTTCCACCCCCTAGTGTTCCAGTTTGTTTCTTACTGGAATACGAAAAAAGAGACGCCGCCCCTGGCTCGCTGTTCTTCGAGGGGGGTGATCTGTGCTACACACTAATCGGGCTGAATGATGTTTGCATTTTGCATGCAAACGTTTGCTCAGCCGCATCTGTTGAGTTTATCCAGCCGATCAATGGCGGGTAGCATCTGTCATTGAAACACTTCTGCTACCCCCTTACAGTATCAGCTAGGTATCAACTTTTCTGGAACTAGCTTGAGAACATGGAAAATATTTCTAAAAGCCGCAAATTAACTTTGCCTAAAATTACCCTATTACAACTGAATTTTGCCTGGAGGAACCGACGACATGTAATATTGCCTATAACGTACTATTTATTGCTGTTTGTTGGTTACTGTGTAGATATATATGAATGTTGTACATGGATTATTAAGGTGCATGGTATTTATTTTTGAATAGCCCCTCTCAAAGCCTTAAAAGGCTCAGCCAAAATCACGCCAGACTTAAGAGCAGCGAGGCGGAAAACGCCTCTGTTAAAATGTAGGTCTCTGCCAGGGGACATTTCAGACCCCTCTCTGAGGCCCCGGATAGTATGACCTACAGCGACTCTCGCCGTTCATTCTTGTGGTCTGATTTGCAAAGTATCAAAGCACTCTGGGTCACAAACGGCAGCGCCTGCCTACTTCTAATATGGTTTTCTTAGTATATTTTTCATGATTTTTAAATAAAGAGGGTGAAACAGTAAAATACAGAATATCTTCAGTGCCTTCTACCTTTCACACTGCACAGGGGGGCACGCGACGGACATCCTTGTTCCCGCTGTTAATCCACTAGCCCGTATATAATCCTATTAAACCGGTAGACTTCACTCTGGTGCTCCCGCTACAAAGATTCTCAATAGTTTTATCTCAACGGATGTAAGAGTGAGAGAGTAGCAGTCAGGGGCAACACACATAGATCATACGAATTCTTTGTAATTTCACTTTATTCCCTCTCCGTTTGGTAACAGGATTTGGTGCAGGTACATTACTGAGGGTTTGTTTTTCATGGTATATACCAAGGGTGGTCTTCGTAATTTTCCAGTTAATGGCCTTTAAACACCTCTTGGCCTGATTCAGCAATTCCCAAGACTGGTAATCTGAGCCATATGGCACCGGTGTCTCTCCTGCTTTTTGGGTGCCCCCAGAGTGGCCAGATGGACCGTGACTGACTTCTAATTGATCGTGGGAAGTAGATAATTGACATCAGCTGGTGATTCTGTCAGAGGCACCAGAGGATTGTCAGGTGTGGTGGGCGGACGTGTGACACGCAGATACCCAGAAGACCATCATTTCGTTACATAAGAAGCTGCATCCTGCTTACATGTTGGTGATATGTCCATAACCTTCTGGAACATGTAGATATGATTCCACAGGAGATTAGCTTGTGAGCCTCTTCATACAACATGTATGTCCTCATAAGCCTGTGATAACTCATAATAATGATGATAATAACTTAAGGAAAACGATGCTTCTGCATTAATGCAAAATAAGCCTACTTCATCTCTGAGAAGACATCAACACTTGGTTCAGTCACACAGTAAGTGTCAAAGGTGCACTCTATTGGTAGGCTGTATCACATAGTTTTAAATATAAGGCTCTTATATTACAAATAATATGTTAGGCACTTGTGGATCTTCCATAACCCAAATAGTGGGTGTGTGGATGCATTTTAAAATGTAACAAGCTGGGCCCACAATGTTAGTGTGTGATGCAAATAATTATGTAGCTACAAGGTAATAGTGACATTTTATGGCTGATGTTGACACCTTGGAGCAATATGTGGGTTTTTATGGTGTTTTCATGTCTTCTTTTAGGGAGATGGTCTTAGTAGCAGGAAACAAGGATGTTGTCTTGCCAGCTATTTGCACTGCCAGGATTCTCCTGCCAACTAGAGACTGCTGCCAATCAGGGCCAGTGTTTGCCGCCAGGCGGTTGCTGCTCTGACATCGGGCACGGCCATCTCCTATAAATCAAGGTATTCGGATCTGGATCCTAGTTCTGGTGTCAGTCCAGAGCGTCATTGGCTCTCACAAGAAGAGGGCACTTCAGAGGGAAGCCGTTCTCCGAGCCTCAACCACAGACGTCTACTGGCCTCAGCCTCCAACATCTCCTCTGCGACACAAGGGCAAGGACAAGCCATCGAACATCTACAAGCATTTGACTGGTGACTCCAAGGTGGACCCAATTCACTGTTCTGCATCAGCTACTTGGTACCTCACTGCATCCAGTCCTCGTTGTATTTGACGTGCACCGTACCTCTTGTTAGTCCTGGGTGCGGGAGACCCATCTGAGAGGTGAACGTGTAACTATTTGGTTGTTTCAGTCCAGAGATTCCGGTGTTTGAGGTTCACCTGTGTGAATCAAGCTGCTTGCTCAATACCTTCTGTTACTTGTGCAGTAGCTTCTGTGCTTTTACCGTTAAGCATTCTGGTCGTGTTGTAGCTACATCGCTCCTTCCCATTTCCACAGTACACGGCAGAGTTCATTCACAATACCGTCAGAAAGCTGAATGATTGACTGTTCTATGCAGGCACTCTTCAATAACTGCCTTAATTTAAATTATTTTTATGAGGAATTTACGACCTTATGGCCTTGTTGGAGAAAAATTATGAATCGTGTGGTTTTTGTTTTTTTTTTTTGTTTTTTTGCACGATGTGTTAACTTGGACTGAAAGCAGATGTATTTCTCTGTATAGCTGATGTGACAGAAAATTAAATTTATCACGTGGGTTAATAGTCTTGTCATAATTGTGTGTCTGGGTGGTGATTTGATGAAATGTAAATTAGAAAACGTGTTCGGCAATATATATAGCCAGTCTCTCTTTGAAATTCACATTTCCTTCCATATTTGGACAATCTAATGAATCGTTCCCTTGGTTCTTAGGTTACATTTAGGCAAATGTGTATGATTTTCCTGTGAAGAACCAAGGAATACGGTATATAAAGATATTGATTTGTGTTCTGAGGATCTCAGTGAGTCTGGGAGGAGCCCAGCTCTAGTAACATAATGCGCAGTTTGTGGCAGTCAGGTGTAGCCATAAATGCTCAAGTGATTCACATTAGCTGTATCAATGTATAAAGTGATTTTGGTAGATTGAATTTGAAATGCAGCTGTTCAAGGGCTGTGAATTTGGATTGAACATTGGGGGTGTTAAGTATGATTTTGTATGTTTTGGGTTTTTTTTGGGGGGGTGGGGCGATTCTGATTATTGAGATATTTCGCGTCCAAGCCGTCCTTCTGTATTTATTAGGTATGTTATTTTGTCTATAAGTGTGGAAAGTAGTTTTATATAGCAAATTAGTTTTCTATTGATAATTTATAAAATTCTGCGCTGGTAATTAAACAATCCCCGTAATTTCTGGATAATCGCTCTACCGTACTTTTGATGAACTCTTTGTGTACAATAATGGGCATGTCATTTCTTACGAACACTGATTTTCTGTTTCACCCCCTCACTACAATAATGGGCACTAATTAAATGCATAAATGAGCAGCAAGTTAGGTTCATGTAGTTATTCACGCGACCGTTTGTTCGTCGTTTCGGGGGCACTGCGCCCATTAAACGGTCGTACCGCGACGTCTTTCAGCACCACGCCCCTTTGGAGAGCTCCTGCGCGGCCGTCCCCTCGCAGAGAATGACGTCGCATACCTTAAGTGCTTTAAAGGCACGTCGGTGCCTTGCTTGCAATTGACCTGTTTTTTTCTGATCTTTTAATCTAATGTTAAACTAGTGCTGTTTAATTACGAATATTAAAATAATTATTATACATATTTTTAAAAAGCTCTTAAGAATGGCAGAAAGGAAACTTCTTACTGGGAGCGATGGTGAAAGAGCGCTATTTTCCAAACTGGGCACATATAGTTCAAAGCCTAGAGTTAAACTCGGAGGAATGTTCTGCAAAGTAGAAGACGCATTTGAAAACAAAACTTTAAATTTTGAGTCATCTAGTCCCAGATGTGTAAGAAAATGCACCAAACAGCGTTCAGAAGAGACACACATGTCTTCGCCGGTTCCGGACGTTCAGAACAGCGCAGACAGCTACTCGCCTGGGAGCGAGCCCAACAGCCGAACCGAACCCGATTCCATTACGGGCGGACCGACCATAATCTTTTCCTCATATGAGGATCAGGTACGTTCACACAAGAAAAAACTCTAAAGTCTGCATTGAAGAAAATTATGATTTTAAAATGTGTGTGTACGTATATGTGTGTGTGTGTGTGCGTGTGTGTATAATATATATATATATATATATTTACAAAGAAAATACAATATGGATTACACAGGGATGAAATATGAGTACTATTCTAGCAGGGGCTGGAAGCTGGACTGATATCTAGTTTAGGTTATTGTGTTCGTGTAATATTTATTTTTACATGGACCGTGTACCAGGATTATAATAATAATTATTATTATTATTATTTAAAAATAATTATTCCAATGTATTTATAACAATACAGCTCGAGGCCTTGACTATAGAGGTGCCTACCTACCACACTAATGGATCCATTACACAATTAAAGATTATATACATTTTCAGTTAATAAGCAGAGTTTAAAGTAAATTAACGCAACATTCTTGGTTAAACGTCGACATTGCACTTCCCTCCTTCCCCAATATCTGTCTATACTACTGTATCTATATATTACAGTTATATAATACTTTTGTTTATTGAATTGAGTTGTTGAATTGTTTACATTGACACAATAAGTAGAATATCTTAGAGCAGGCCTAACAAGTGCATTGTAATCTACAATGCAAACAAAACATTGCATTGTAAATCGCTAGGATTGTGATGCTACATTATTTGTCAGAATGTGAAATACTATAGGCTTAGAACAACTACGTACTTTATGGGTTACAGTTCAAAGTCATTTAACATTGACGCGAGTTTTCATTGCACATGCTCCCTCTGGAACTGTTTGGGAACTGTGAAGGGTATTTTGATTTATAAGGTCAAAAAAGACCCCCGAACGGCTCCTCTGGCCTCCATCAGCCTGCAGGATGGGTGCAGAATACTAATCAGGCAGATGGTAAGCGGGGGGGGGGGGGCTCTACATCTTTCCGTCTGGCGAGACAACAGAAATACGGGATAGTGTCCCTGCCGCACCGAGGCTGCACACATCCGCTGGGCGTCGTGCCTGCGCTGGGAGCCGCGTCTCTCACTTCTCTCTGTCTCGGAGATCTCCAGCCGGCCGGCATGTCTTACCAAGGCAAGAAGAGCATCCCCCGCATATCGGTAAGGAGCCATTGCCGCCAACATGACAGCCGTCATTTAGGATCCGCGTAGGGTTCTGGGTGGCCGTGATACACGACGGAGGAATCGGAAAAATCAGCTCTGGTCACGTCGTAATAGTGTGTACATTAATCCTGACATGGCCGAAACACCGTAATCACTACAATCGTTAATTTCGCTATAAATGTTTAATCGAAGCGCTGGCTAATATATACTGAAGTGCCTGAAATCGGCGGCTTTCTATAATGAATGTAAAAATACATCAGCAGTGCCTCGGGACGTAAAGCTGTCAGTCATCTGGGCGGTACATTTTTTTTGTTGGGTTTGCACGTATCTCCACCTAAATTCATATGTAATCAGTAGGCCTATTGTCTTGTCTTGCGTTTTTGTTTTAAAAATTGAACTTGGTCTCCAAACTGATACGCCTTGTTTTTATACGAAAATCACGGGATATCAGTGCAAGTTACTATATATTACACTAAATTGCTATTTCTTAAATTAACATATATTATCATTACTATTATTATCATAGTAATATCCCTCATTTGTATGACCAGATAGCAGATTATAGTAGCCATGCAAATATGGTAAATGCTGCAAAGGACAATTTTAAGATTTCTCGGCATCACTTAGGCCTGACATTATTTGTGTGGACTAGTTCACGAGTAGTAAACTAACATGTTGTCACCATGTTTGCCCGTTTTGTCAGTCGTGACCCATATTAATTTCAACGGGGTTGTTACATACGATGTAGGTTAGTTATAATAATTTACATCGAATGGAGTAATACGTATATTAACATTTATTTGGCGTTATCATGTTAATTTGGTGTTAGAACATAAACACCAGTTTCCGAGTTGTCCAAGTGTCTTTCCGTCCTTGTCGTGGCTCGTGCCCTGTTTGTCAATCCACAGACCCCCTGGGCTGATGTCGGGATGGCCGGTTCAAATTGTCACTTTTGCATCAGGTTATTGTTGCTGTACAACCGGTTTCTCGGCGTGATGTGTTTTCAGGATCAACTGGAAAAATCCAGAAAGGCTAGGAAGCCGATAAAAAGCAATCATATAAATTCTTATTAATATAAACGTCTAGTCACTTTGATATGCTGAGCCACTAGACTCAATCTGAAATGAGGCTTAAACATATAATATGGTACTGCACATGAATATTTTATAATAAGATATGTCTTAAATTGGGATAATTTCAATAAATTCACAGCACCAGTGAAGTCTTAACTTGGGTTCATAAAACGGGGGTAATTTGTCCTGTCGTTTTCAAATGCTTGCTATTTTCCGAAAAATCCCTGCAATATACTTGCTTTCATTTTGATTACGTACCAATTATCTGACGTCGTATGGGCTCTGGGAAGGTTTGTCCCATTAGGCTACCCGTACAAATGACTTCAGGGAGGGAACATCTACCAGCGCACTAGAACAAAAAAAGCTTCTTTCGCACAAAACTGACTTAGGAATCCATCAGGTGGGCGGTAGTAAAAAAAAAAAATGGAGCTTTGTAACTACACATGGCATCGTGGCTGCCAGACAGCGCTCACAGCAGGGAACACGCCGTCTCTCCCTTTACCCCCTAGTCGTGAGGACACCCCCTCCCCCATCTCACAGACCCGCTGCCCCGGGCTCCGAGCCGCTCGGGCGCCCTGGGTGGCGTGAGGGGCGTGGGCGTAGTTTGATGAATAAGCAGTGATGGCTGCAGCCGACTCCCGCAGATTCCAATGTGTGCCGGTCCAGTAAACGATTATATTACGGAAGCAAAACAAAAACTGTAGAACATCCTAAACACCCTGACTTCAGCAAGTTTTAACAGGATATGTTTATTTACAAGGTGGGTTCTACTAACCGGAACTAATTTTCTGCATCGGCTGCATGAACTCTAACGTTTTCTTTTTTCGTTGTAAGGTATACACAATGTAGAAATTAAATAAGCAATGTGAGATATGGAAGTTTTCTGTTATTTTGTTACCAAAGCAGTGAAAAATTGAGAGTTAAACTCTACAATTCCCCAAATTCAAAACCCAAAAGGGGAGATGACCTATATAGTTGAGGTACAATTAAGCTCTGAGTAGAACTTTAAATCACCTATAATCATCTTCGAATTGATAAATATGGGTGTTCAGCAAGAATGCAAGTCAGATCCACATTATGTGAAATGAATTACAACACTCAGCTTGAAAATTTCGAGATTACAAACTTAATTTGGTTGAGGAATCGAGGAAGAACCTCCCCACAGAGACTTGGCCTTGGTTATCGTCATTATCAGCACTTGTTAAAACACATTTGCATGTTTGTATTGACATTCATGACTTTGACTGCTGCTCTGTGAGCTAATGAATAATATGTATGCCAAGCAAGGCTTCAACGTACCTTATTAAAATTCTGGTATAATTATAGAAGGTAATATTAATTTATCTACTACCGTCTTCACACCTTCTATATTTACATCAGAGGTGATAGATTCATCCAGAAGGAAGTTAAAAATACCTGTCCTTTTTTTCAGAGCGATCGTCTCGTCATCAAAGGCGGGAAGATTGTCAACGATGACCAGTCTTTTTACGCTGACATCTATGTGGAGGACGGAGTCATCAAGTAAGTGCTGGGTGGTCTGTCATTGTGGTTTTGGTAAAACTTCTGATCTAAATTCTGACTTCTGTTCAGCTAAATGAATCTTGTTTAGCAAATCTTGTTGGATAGCTAGTTAGTTTGGATCAAACTCAAATTAGAATGTACCATTCAGGCAGATTGGGGAGAACCTGATCGTCCCCGGTGGAGTGAAAACAATCGATGCCTATGGCCACATCATCATCCCAGGTGGAATAGACGTGAACACCAGCCTCCACGCTCCACACCTGGGCATGAACCCAGCCGATGACTTCTACCAGGGAACCCAGGCCGCACTTATGGGCGGTACCACCATGATCAGTACGTGGGACCCTCTGCCGTCATGGGAAGGGCATGGGGGGAGAGCGGGAGGGGGCCCAATGTACCATTTTGGGACCAAGGGAGGTTGTTTGGGCGAATCGGTCAACCCTGAGCAAAAGTCCCTTGTGGGAGAATCATGTCATCTCTAGTTCCATTAAGTTACTCCAGCCCCTGCTGGCCTGTCTGAAGCTTTTCCTTCAAGTCACCCTCTCTTAGCTGGTAAACAACACACATTTTTTGTGGACTGATTAATTAACTTGCCATTTTGTGACTCAAAATGGTTAGTTATTTTTGTTGCATTTATTTTTCTACGTATTTATGTTTTGAAATTTATCGATACTGCTTTACAGTAAGACTACCCTTATAAAGGGTTTATGAACGGTATATAATCTGGTTATTAATTAGGTTGTAGCACTTTGTAATTTGTTAATGGACAATTATAAACAAGTGATAACATGGTTTTCTTTTTATTATATATTAGGCTTGCATGGGTGACTTTTTTTTTAGTGAAGTTCCAGCTTCCAGTTGATGGTGTTTCACTTTGCTTCCTGGTATATACAGTACGGTGTTCTGCGTCTCGCCTAAGCTCAGTCTTATTAACTTCATCAGTGATGTCATTTTTTCAGTAGTAGAATGCTTCACCAGGCATTTTAGTTGTCAGAAAGATTTCAGTTAATGTATATTTAAAAACACGCGGTTCAGGATGGCAGCCCAGTTCACCCAACAAGGTGCCACAGTGGTTGGGTCGAAAGAATATTGTGAATATTCCCAGCTTCTTCGTTTGTCCTCCTTTGCAGTCGACCATGTGGTCCCCGAGCCGGGTTCAAGCCTGCTGGCGGCGTACGAGCAGTGGCGCGACATCGCCGACAGGCAGTGCTGCTGCGATTACTCTCTGCACATGGATATCACGCGCTGGCATGAGGGGCTGGTCGAGGAGCTGGAGACCTTGGTGAAAGATAAGGGTACGAGCCGTGGCAGGAGCCTCAGGCTGCCGGCTTTCTGGCCGGCTGTCTGTGTCCCGTAGCGGGCCGGGGCAAACGCCAACGCGCCCATGAAGGGCATCTCAAGATGCAGGCGGGGGCCTTTGGTGCCAATTCCACTGGATTTCTGACACTTTTATTTTAAGCAGTTTACAGGGTTTATATGCATGTACGGGGCTAACTGTTCTCATGTTCATAACCACTGTAATGCTGACATGCCGCCTTCTGCCAGGCGTGTGTGTGTGTGTGTGTGTGTGTGTGTGTGTGTGTGTGTGTGAGCAAACGGGTATATCTTACCTTATGGGGACAAAAATGCCCTCACAACATGACATACAGTATAACTGTTGGGGATCAGTTTGCTGCGATTGCTCTCTGCACGTAGACATCATGCGCCGGCACTTGCTTAGTCACTCAGGTTCCCATTTCTCGCATTAGCTAATCCATCCCAACAGTTACACACGTGTGCCACAACATTGTTGTCCCCTC
Source organism: Pollimyrus isidori (assembly GCA_019775955.2). Taxonomy (NCBI): domain Eukaryota; kingdom Metazoa; phylum Chordata; class Actinopteri; order Osteoglossiformes; family Mormyridae; genus Pollimyrus; species Pollimyrus isidori. The sequence continues at coordinate 4,654,605 of JABFDZ020000045.1, read as the reverse complement.
TCAGACAGAGAAATAATATTTACATTTTCTGCTCTTATCTTTTAACAGGATATTAAGTTCAGTTTTATATAGAGCCCTGAGGTGCTTCACTTGGGTGTGTTGTGACACATTACGACATCATCAAGACAAAATAAAAATGAAAACTTTGGTTTTGGACTCAAGACTCAGTCCTCTAGGGTTCCATATTGTCAAAACATCCAAGTCCACAGCACAGTGACAAAGTGTTTCCCTTGAGCCCCTTAAACATTAATACAAATACAAAAAATAAATGTATATCAACAGCACAATACAATATATTGATAAGTATAAATTATACAAATTAGGAATGTGCCAATGTCTCCATCACTGTCACTGGACTCATTTTAAGGCTGAAGCAGACAATCAGATGGCTTGGTCTTGCCACTTGTAGTTAGTTGCACACGCCTCCTCTATAATCTGATTGGTTATCTCTCTGATCCAATCATTCTTCATTCTGCCTTCAGTACGTATTTGTGTAAGTGAAACTCCCATGAACCTTACTTCAAAGCAAGCTGGAGGTCCCAACTGAGCATGTGTGGTGACAAAAAAAGGAAAGTGGGCTTGGGTAGCCTTCAGTGCCCACTAACCATCTAAAAGTTTACATCCTGTTACCAATGTTGTGGCCCAGTTACATTTTCTGTCAAAATCTTGAGATGAGTGATTTGTGCTTCACTTTTCTTTCAGGTATCAATTCCTTTTTGGTGTTTATGTCCTATAAAGACAAATTTCAGAGCTCTGATACACAGGTGAGGCCCAACCCGTGATTTATAATTAGTAATCTTATATACTGTCCCACTGGCAGGTGCATGAGTTTTGACTTTGTATTCTCCATAAACAGATGTATGAAATCTTCAGTATCCTCAGAGACCTCGGAGCCATCGCTCAGGTGCACGCCGAAAACGGTGACATCGTTGACGAGGTGGGCCTGGCCAATCTTATAAGCCAAGCAATGCAAATCCACTTATATTCATGGCAAGGTCTTTAAGATTGGATGGTGCTCTGCTTAGAGACACTGATCCAGATCAGTGCCAAGCGATTGGTGTCGACGAAGGGCCTGCTTATCAAGATCTGCTCGCGGATCAGGACAGCAGAAATGCAATTAGCCCTAAGAAGGACTGTCACAGGATAACACGACTGGCGAAATGAAACTTTGAACGTTAGGACGGCTTATCACGAGCTGTCAGTCTCCCACTGCCAGTCACATCCAATGGGATGAAAGGCGACAGTGATTGACAGCACATTGTCATCTTGCAATCTGTGAGCTTCAAAGCTTACAGCATTATTTCCCATCAGGCACTTGGTGAGATCTGTCAGATACGGGGGCTGCTCGCTGTTTCCACAATCAAGATCTTTATCCCTCCCTCTTTATCCCTATTTCTGACTTTTCTGAATTCAATATAGTAATAGCTAAACTTTTATTGCCAGTCACAATCATATTCATTCATAAACTGCCCAGGTAACAGGAACCAGACAGTGGGACATACTCAGAATATTCAGGAGGGTAAATTTGCAGTTTCTGTTCATAGTTTGGTCATTGTGCTGCATCATAGTTGCCCTGCATGAGGATTTACTCGCAAGCAGGGTTGAAACCTCCAGGTCAAACAAATCTAACCACACAAACACTTACACTGAAGGTTCATTACATGTTATTAGCAACATATGCAAATGACAATGACCAAACATAATCTCAATACAAAAATCAAGTTTTTATACATTTGTAGTGCTGCGGTGAAAGTACTATTTTGTGTTTTCATAAACATGCTCACTCTACTTGTGAAGCGGCAACTGTTGCAATCCAGATGAAAAATACTCGCTGCTGTACAGTATTTTCTCCTTTTTATTTTCATGCCTCGGTTTACACTTCATTGGTTTAATCTGTTTTCTGGTGGTTGTAGCTTGCTGTTAAACTGCTCATGAAATGAAAACAGCGTTTATTAGCACACCGTCAGTACCACAACAGCCCACTAGGGGGCTGCAGCGCACTGGCTGAAAACTGCTGTTTTAGAGTGACTGACGTGTCTCCCTCGGCATCCAGGAGCAGAAGAGGCTGCTGGGCCTTGGGATCACAGGCCCGGAGGGACACTTGCTGAGCCACCCTGAGGAGGTGAGCCTTGGGGGCACATACGGTACAGGGGGCAGCTGCTGGTGGGACTTAAAGGGACAGAAACAAGTTGAGGTCCTCCATGCTCAGCTGCACGTTGGCCTTCTGACCAGCATCACTTAAAGGATGTATTTGTCCATCTTCTGCTGTTATTTAAATAGTGAGGACCTTTTGGCTTAACGTCCTAGTAAAGACTGTAAGCGTAAGGAGAGGCTGCACTAGCTAAAGACAAACGCAGGCATTTGGGCGGCGCCAGATCCAGTTCTGCTGACCACCCTCATCAGGCATGGGGGCTTGTCCCAGTGCTTTTGGTCCCATCCAGTGTAAAATCACACTGCAGCGGACAATAAAGAAAACTCACAGCACAGCAAGTAAAGCATGAGCAGGCAAATGGACATATTAAGTGCAATTAAACAGTATCGGGGCAAAGATGCAAACAAACAGGACAGGAATATCAGGGACAGTAAGCGCTTTCCACACTGGTATTGATTCTGATGGGCCTGCAGTGGGTCCAGTAATCAGTCTTTGGAAGGGGTCGTTCCCAAGGAGGGAGGGGTCGATATCAAGCTGGCTGACATTATGCTGATGACACGATGGTGTCGGCAGGTGGCGACGGAGGCTGTGTACCGCGCCATCACCATCAGCAAGCAGGCAAACTGCCCCCTCTACATCACCAAGGTGATGAGCAAGTCAGCCGCCGATGTCATCGCGCAGGCCAGGAGGAAGGGTAAGGTGACACAGCCTCTCGCAGGACGCAGCACCTCCATGCATGTTTCCATGCAGCACTGCCTGCATTCCTGCGGGTAACATTATCACATTATTTCCTGCAAAAAAAGTTTGCAGTTTGTAAGAGTTTTGATAGGAAATATCCAAACGTGAGTTCATTAAGCACTTCTCAGTTGTTACGACAATTTATTCTTAAATGTTTCCTGTAAAACATCCTTTACGGAAACTGGAGCCTGGCCAGCCTCTTGGCTCCATCTCTGCTGACCACGGCCCCGTGGCTGTGTGCTTCCAGGCATGGTGGTGTACGGCGAGCCAATCGCAGCCAGTCTGGGTGCTGATGGCTCACACTATTGGAGCAAGACCTGGGCCAAGGCCGCTGCCTTTGTGATGTCACCACCAATCAGCTCTGACCCCAGCACAGCAGACTACCTCAGCTCTCTGCTTTCCTGGTGGGAACCATAGCAACAGTAATACTCACACCTAATAGAATGTTATAACAATTATTATCATATATTATTACTAGTAGTAGTAGTAGCTGTGTTTGTATTATCATTTTTACCATTTATTAATAATTCTCTAAAGCAATTCTCTAAGTGGCTCTGCCTTACATTTACATCACAGTTGAGTATATTCTAACACCACTTTGGTTTGTCCTTTCGTTGCCAATAATGAGTTTGTCTGTTTACATTCATTCCCTGTATTTATTTCTGCTTCTTTCATTCCAGTCACTGTCTCTCTGCATGACCCTGAGAAACAAACTACCGAAGCACAAATGTCTTTGTACTGCGGCGTGTTTTCCGATCTTCTTTCTGCTTGTTTAACCGCCAGCGGCGACCTCCAAGTTACTGGCAGCGCCCACAGCACATTCACGACGGCCCAGAAGGCCGTCGGAAAGGACAACTTCACCTTGATTCCAGAAGGTGCAAACGGGATTGAGGAGCGGATGTCAATCGTCTGGGAGAAGGCCGTGGTGAGGAGCATGGGCTTTGTGAAACGACAAACTCGCACGCGGACGCGGCTGGTAAACAACATGTGAATGGTCCCACTTTGACCTAAGGACTTAACTAAGGACTCCTCTGCAGGTAGCGGGAAAGATGGATGAGAACGAGTTTGTGGCCGTGACCAGCACCATTGCCGCCAAAATCTTCAACCTGTACCCCCGTAAAGGTCGCATCGCCGTGGGCTCCGATGCCGACATCGTCACCTGGAACCCAAAGGAGACCAGGATATTTTCTGCAAAATCGCACAAGCTGGTAGGGATCCGTACGTCGACAACTAAATTAGCAAATGCGTATTCATTTGGATTATAAAGTCTGCTACACGTTGACATATATGTCGAACAATGCGTTAGCATTTGTGCAGAGGTGTGTATGGCTCCCCCTGCAGGTGGTCGAGTGTAACATCTTTGAGGGCATGGAGTGCCAGGGGGCCCCGGCCGTGGTGATTAGCCAGGGGAAGGTGGTGCTGGAAGGAGGAAAGCTCAACGTCACCGAGGGATCCGGTCGCTTCATTCCCAGGAAGTCATTCCCAGACTTCGTCTACAAGCGGATCAAGGCCAGGAATCGGGTGAGCTGGCTCGGGGGAGGGGGGGAGCTGGGGGATCGCATCGTCTCCCCAGAGGACTGATATCTTTGGTTTGTACATACACCGAAGTTCTGGCAAAATATGATGGTTTAAATCGGGGCTCTTCAACTCGCCCTCGATTCCCAATCCAGGCCTTGTTTTTCGTTCTCCCAAGCAGTTAGTTTAATAATTATTGACTCTCATTGGCCAGAAGTTTCACACCTGACTCACGGGTAAAGGGAGGGGGTCAAAATCAGCAGGGCTCAGACCTTGAGGGCTGTGATTTGAATAGCCTCGGTTTAAATGGTTGTACATAAGTCAAAAAAGCAGGTTAGCCGGATCCTTTATATGAACTAAAACTCTCAAACTATGATTGGTGAAGGGGGCGGTACCGCCCGTCCCTTCCCCTGAAATTTGTTTGGGCACTTTGGTGCCCCACACCATTTTAATTCGCTCTGCTTGATGTCAGTCACAGAGTGTGGAATCCACTTTTCCCAAACACATGTATGCGAAATCAGCATAACTTTAATAGTTGCCAGAAATCAGCAGGAGTCCTGATGCTTTTATCTGTGCAGGTTTGGTGGCTCCAGTGCATAAACGGGTAGCTGGTTGGCAAAAGCTCTCCTATGGAAGCCAATACCCACAAACTCTCCGATGAGGACCTTCTCAGGCAGACGTGAGTCGTGGGAACTTGTTGCTTTTTGCTCCATATCATCAACCCGATCCTCTTTGTCTTCCTGAAAGATGTCAGATGCCCGTGGCGTTCCGAGGGGTCTTTACGATGGGCCCGTGCACGACGTCATCGGAGCGACAATGTCCATGCCGGCCACACCGACCGCTCGGGGGTCCACGTGCCCCGGAAAGGCCCAGATTGTACCTGCCCGAAACCTGCACCAGTCCGGCTTCACACTCTCTGGTAAGGCCTGGGTTTGCATCATCTGCCCCAATCTAAGGAACAATCTGGGGGGAGGCCCTTCTGTTACTGCTGCCCAGGAAGTGGCACTTTCCCTTACACACCTGTCACTTAAGCACTCTTCCCACCGACCCCCAAGACGCCATCCTTGTCACTTGTGGAAAGAAAAAAAAACAAGAAAACACAAACTTAAACCGATCAGAGCCACACATCATCCCACGTTTTTCTCTTGCAGGAACTCAGATGGATGACCACATTCCAAGGCGCACAGCCCAAAGGATTGTGGCTCCCCCTGGTGGCAGATCAAATATTACATCGCTATCTTGATCTTCACTCCCTCCCTCCATAGCGCCTATAAGAAAACTGCTATTGCTTCCTCTAACACCTAGTGGTACCATCCTGTACTGTATCAACATTTAATAGGAAAAACTCACTGACATTCATTTTGTGTCAGACTTCCCAGTAGCAAAAAAAAAAAAAACAGCCAGTGCATATATTTCATCTCATTCATGATATCAGTACTCAACTGTGCGTAACTAGCCAACAACGTAGCAACAGGCATTTGTCACCTCCCCCCCCCCAATATCCAAAGCATGTATCTAGGACAGGGCCCCCATAAGTTAAAAAAAGAAAGGTTTTACTCAGCTTCAATGTAGCATTTAAGCGGTGTAGCTATTATTTAGTTATACATGTGATTAGCGTCTGAAAACTATGGACAGGTCTGTGTTTTCTGGTTGTAGGTTTGTCTGCCGTTCTCACATACAGATCAGAGATCAACAGACTCTCATCTGAGAGCCTCCCATGCTGAAGTAGATATAGAGTTGAAGTCTGTATAGATTGATCCAAAAAGACAGTAAGGTTACATACGCTGGTCTCACTGTTGCAGCAGGATAATGGAGATGTGTGATGGTTTAGGGCACAGTTTTGGAGTTGCACCGTTTTCTGCCATAGTTTCATGAAATCCTGACAAGATGAGAAGAAGAGATGCTGATTATCTGCCATTTGCAAAGACACTCCCATCTCTATTTGATTTAGTACTTTTTTTTCATTAAAAATTATAATAATATGAATTCTGGTGCTCTTAAACCTTACACTATATGCAGGCAATGTGAGACTGAAAAAGTGTTTATGCCAATTTTAAGCTCCCATTTTAAACTTGCTTTTAATTTTTAATGTTCGACGGTTGTAATATCGTACTTATGTCTTTGTAAATTTTTCTCTTTGTACTTTTACACGATCTAACACTTTTTAAAACCAAAATATTTGAACGATGCATTGTGTTGTCGTTGGTTTCTAAATTGTTGTCTGTATTCGTTAGTAGATGGAAAGATGTTGGTTTTCTACCTTGTTGGTGTCCTGTCTGTCAGAAAATGTCATAAATATGCATGATTACAAGTTTGGGCATGAATAAAGATTGTGAAAAAAAAAATCCATTTAGCAAATTTTTGGTCATATGGAAAATAGCATGGAAAAATTACCTATAAAATCATAGAAATTCGTAAAAAATACGGAGGTACAGGTAAGTTAAAGTATGTTGACAGATGTATAGTCAACAATGACAATCTTCTGTGTTTTTCAAGCGGTAAAGTCGAATGCGTTCAAATGCAGCTTCGTCGACTTTGCAAAACGTTGGTTAAGAAATGCAGAACTAGCGTTTGCCCAGCGGCTCTCGCATTACGCGTGTGTTGTGTAAAACTGCGCCTCCCCGTGATCTTTCAGGGAATTGCATCGTTCTTTTGCGCTTCCTTGCTTTTGTACTCGTATTAAACAGGGGGTGGGTCACTACGACGTGCTGTGCCGGGCCTGACCAGGCCTATGCAATTGCAAGTCATTTTTCTGTTAATTAATACTGTCAGATGTGCCTTGTATGTGGCAAGGCTGTGTAAGAACCTCTTTGTACGTGAGTCTTGAGAGTATAGATGTACTATTTGTTGCTTAAAAATCTGCTTCTCTGCAAATCAATACATTCCTTGCTAGTGTCAGTCGCGTAGCTGTTACTTTTATCCAAAAGTAGCTACAATTTTGTATCATTAGTTAAACAGGATATTTTGGTTGCGTACGACTACAAAGATTAGGCCCAGTGTTAAAAATCATTAGTTTATCATCCTTTCAATCAGAAACAAGTGATTTTTTTTTCTAATTATTTCTTAAAAAAAGATAACGGAAGATAAGTTTTCAACATCAACAGTAAACAAAAGGAATAACAACAAATGTATGACATATGGGCTGAGCTGCAAAATTAATATGGAAAGAAAATAGTTTATTTTTTTTAATGTTTCTTTCAAAATTTGTGAACGCTGGCAGCAGAATTTACTCAGGAAAATACACTTTAAAAAATCCATGCGGGCTAAATTCGCCACGTGGGCGGGGGTGATAAACTTTTTTTGCCGGGCCTTACTTTTCCAAAATAATGTTATATATCTCAATGCGATTTCTTTAGCTTCGTTTATGGAATATAATCGAGGCGCATAAAATGTCTTTGCCTATCTCATGTTAAAATAGCTGTAACGGTGGGCAGTACTGGAGGAGGCGGTGGGTCCCCCCCAACCCAAACTCTAGCTCCACCTCCAGCCCTTAACAGCAGGGTTAGGGTTAGGGTCCGATCGGCGAATTTCAGACCGTTCCCATTTTTGCTAACAGGCGATCGCGCAAAAATTCGCTACAATTTACTGAGACCCTCCTTCCCGGTTCGGCACATTTTGCAGAATGGTTGTTGTCATTCCTCCCTGTCTCACACCATAGTCCCTGTCCCCGTCCTGTGGGAAATGCACCTCTTCCTCAATTCCGGGAATATTTCCAGCCAGTGACACAGAACATTAATAAGCCTCCAGCAAATGCGGCTCAATTTCCGCAAACCCAAGGATAATTGCCCTGGCTGTTACTGCAACTTCAGTTTTATTGAATTATTTAGAAATGTTTTATCTGGAATGCTGCCAGTACGAGCAGAAATGGATAAGCTCTCACGTCTCCTTATTCTGTCTTTACACCATTGCACATCTGCGTACGTAATTTATAGATATAGAGTAGTACCTCGGTTTTCGAACTTATTCCGTTCCGGACTCCGGATCGAATCCTAAAAAGTTCGAGTTCTGATCGAATTTTTCCATAAGAAATATTGTAAAACCATTTAATTGGTACGTGTTCACCCCCCTCCCCCCCCAAAAAAATACAGCTAAATGTTTTTTTTTGCATTTAAACACGAAATGAACAGGATAAAACAAGAAGAGCTGGAGTTCTAGGTTATACTGGTTTATTCGAGAACCGAGGTATCACTGTATTCCTCGAGGTCATCCCTGCATCTCTCCTGAACGATCAGCAACAACCACTCGATGCTCCCACCCCGGCCCTGTTCACTAACTACCCCTACCACATGGGGGTGCACTCTCCGGCAACCCCATGCCGCGCCCGCGAGCCCCCGTGCCACCGCCTTGCCGGCTGCTCCCAGGGCGCATTTCCCCGAAGCCACCGTCAGTTGGGACTTTCCGGCGGTCCGTCCGGTAACTTAATGCCGCAAATATGTACAAGAACAAAAAAGCACTTTTAGCGTTTGTCTGTACTGAATCTGTTTAAATGCATATTTGCCTTACATTTCTAACTCCCTAAAAAGTACACAGAAAGTTAATTTGACTTTTCGCATTTGCTGTACAGCATTAGATATCTTTTTGCACAAGAATGGTTGGCAGTGAGTGTGAAAAGCAACAGAAAAGAAATAAAAACAAAAGAAATAGTACTGTTTCTCTGGAATGTTCTGCCCCAACAGCTTTTGGTGAGCAGTAGAGTAAGAACGCAAATGAATTTAGGGCGTTGCCTTCCTACACAGTTCTAAGTGAATTAAGTAAGATAATTGTGGCGTGTGAAATAGTGAGCAGCATATGTTCATTATTTTTTCTGAGTTTAATACTATTTGTAAAGTTTTGTGCCTCTGCGGCAGGATTATAGATTTGTATAGGCAAATATCACGTGTCATAACCATTATTTTATAAGTGTTAAGAAATATGACCTCCGTATTTCATGTAAATGAATACTTGTTGAAACATTATAGAATCTATGGATGCTATGGATGCACATCTTGGGTGACTATGGACGATTCTATTTTTGCTCAACAGGTGGCAGTACTGATCCACCCCAAAAGAATATAATCATTAACGATTCCTCAGTGTTCTTGTTTATTTTTTCCATTTTTCTCTTTTACTTGTATAATGTTAGATTATATCCAGTGCACTACTAAAGTTTTTTTTGTACTTTTATATTAAATAAGGATTGAGGTATGTAGGAAGTCTGAGAATGTTGGAAAAGTACACTACGCAGTATCATTTAATGCACACTATTAATAGATAGATTTTTGATAATAGATTTTTGGGGAGAATTGGTTCTAAAATGACATTTTCATGTTATTATTCAAAATTCTGTATCTGTATAATTATATAAATTCTAATATGCTGTGTGCTGAATAGATGAGTATATTTGCATTGATTAATGAGGGGTGTCACAGGTATGTATGGTGAGAATTTAGCATAATTTAGTTTGCATTGGCGGCAGTACTGGTACCTAAAATGCACAATAAACCGGCAGTGTTAATAATAGGACTTTCTAATTATGTTGGGCCTGGAAGTACCTAAACAGAGGTCAAATCTAAGCTGTAAGTGTAGATGCGTCTGTGTTACTCACACACACGGTGTTCATATATCGTTTAAGGATTAGTGGTGGCTTAAGGGATTGTGCACTTCCTCCCTCACCCCCCCCCAGGACATCATAAACTGTGGATATAGGGGTGTGAGGAATGCTGACATGAATGCATTATAAGGTGTTTAATATTTTATGTTGGAACCGGTTTGGTGGGATTGTTGAACAGCCTGGCGCCGGTTAAGATGGACTAAACGGCGGCCTGATTAGGAAGTGTACCAGGAGCCGACCACGCTGTCCCAGTGCTTCCAGGTGACAAAGCAGGACCGTGAGGGTGCAGTTCATCATGCTGGCTGAGTGTCCAGGCACAGAGGTCTCAGTGTGATGGGTGTGGAATGACATACATTCAAATCATGCGGTGAGACTGGGATTTTGTGCAGTTTGTGCTGACCTCCTGGCCACAGCTGTCATCACGGCTCGTTGCTCTGCAGTCGGCCCCCCAGAATAGCCCCCAGCTGGGGATATCTCTCTGGCCATCACCTGCGATGACAATGAGGCAGACAAAATATAGCTACAGGTTATATAGATGGACAAGGAGGAGGGGCCTCTTAATATCTCGAGGGGAAGAACACTATGATACCGTAAACGGCTAGGAGCTTAGGAGTTTGTGTGCTCATGCAAATTAACAGGGTACACTACCGGGCAAAGTTTTTGCATTCAGTAAGATTTTATACATTTGCATGTTACTTATGTAACATTCACTAAAAATACACTCAAAATTCTTTGCTACAGTATGTTCACCATTTGAGTGCCATTTGCTGGCAAGAAAATGACAAATATTTTATTCATCAAACTGACCTCCTCTTGCAGTTATAACAGCAGAGCAAATTCGAGGCATTCTTTCTACGAGGGACATTAAATACTGCTCTGTTTCATGGGATGAAACGGGTAACTAGTGCATTTAAAGTTGAAGGACAGCCTAGAGTTTGACTCTGCCATCACCACAGAACCAGTTAATAGGGCATCAGACATGCACTGTTACATAGTCTTTCCATTATTAAAGGAAACTTGTATCATTTGACTTATGTTTTCACTTATAATTGTTCACTCAACTTGCCAAAGCTTAACAAGAATGAAAAAATGTGGTTTATGAAACTAATGGAGTAGCAAAACCTATGTTGTGTAAAAGCTTTTGACTGGTAACATACATCATCTTTAGCAGGGTGTTTCTGGGCCAAAATGACAACTACTACCAAAGTGGAAAGACAAGCACCTGGACATGGTACACTATGTCAAAACTGGACATGACGAGCGTGGAGTTTGCCGGTACTGAATGAATGGAGCCCTCTTCTTCACAACTCGGCCAAGCGTGTAGTATAAAAAATGAGTTTAAAAAAAAAAGGATTTTTTTTTAAATTTCACATATGTGTATTTTTATTAAAATTCCAACTGCCACGACTCCCTGTTATGTAAAGGATTTGTGAAACTGAGGGACGGATGGGTGAATGAATGGATGACTTAACCACTTACCTCGATGGTCCTTGATGAATGAAAGTTCAGCTCTAGCGTTTTGTGCTTTGACGGAAATGGCAAAAATCTTTGTTTACTGATGAGCTACGAGTGAATGAGAACTGTAACCATGAAGCATGCGACAGGCTACATTGTCAGGATGAAAAGGTGAGCTTAAGAAAGCCTGCAAAGCTAGTCATAGATAATCAAGTCAGTCTATCAATTTCCACAATAATACGCTATCGACTTATTGATGCGCTAATTAAGAGTGTGTCACCGGCAGGGTTGGACTGGTCTTCTGGTGTGCTGGATATTTTCCCGGTGGGCTGATGGGCTGGCAAAATTCACAGAAATTGGCCAAATACACGTCACTATCATCGAATGCATCTAGCGTGCAGTCTGGTGTGAAGCCTTATGCTGCTTTTGATAGCTAATGTGCATTGTGCGTACGCACCACTCTGTTATCCACTGTGCAGGTGAGAGGTCTCCAGAAACGCTCATTTAATACACCCACTAAAGCGCTGAAGACCTACTCAGAAAGCATTAAAACATTTCTCAAAGTGAGAGAGGGATAAGCTATTTAAATCTAAGATCATGGCAACGCAAAGGCCGTGATGCCGTCACCCGCTCTGTGGTAAAATACGGGGGTCGGCTCCAGCTTCCAAACATGCATGACAATCGGGAAGGTTTCTTTTCTCCTCATCTGCGTCCATCAGGTGCTTCTGTATCCCACGGCTTTAGCTAGCAGGGAGGGTGACCTTCTCACTAGAGCAGAGCGCTGCCTTGGCTCAGCTGTGTCGGAGCCATTAACCACAAACGCATCTGCTTCAGTTCTGTTGCTCCCTATGGCATGCTGGGAAAATTATGGACCAGCTCTAGGGCAATAAAAAAAATAAAATAAAGAAAACTAGCCGACAGCTGGCAGACTTTGTTCGCTTGTGAAGTGGCTTGCAGCAAACCTGCAAACGGTCTTAATGCAGCCATTGCCAGTCCTAAATCCGTCCTTTCGTCTATTTTCAAATATAAATAACCGTGTCCATTATCCTATTTCTAATGTTGCGTATAAACTCATAAGAAAATACACTTGGTTGACCTTTGTGGCGCCCGCCGGGGGGGGGGGGGGGGGGGGGGGGGCGGGGGGGGGGGGTGGGGGGGGGGGGTGGGGGGGGGGGGGGGGGGGGGGGGGGGGGGGGGGGCGGGGGGGGGGGGGGGGGGGGGGGGGGGG
>JABFDZ020000045.1:4604778-4618889 GCA_019775955.2 Pollimyrus isidori | reverse complement strand
GGACCTTGCTTTGTGCACTGGGGCACAGTTATGCTGGAACAGAAAAGGGCCTTCCCCAGACTGTTACCACATAGTTGGAAGGATAGAATTGTCCAGAAAGTCTTGGCATGCATGTTTATATAATGTGTTATTATGACTTGTTAAGCATAGATTGGTTAACTGGTCGTGTTGGGCAGTATCTGACAGTGCACGGTAATCTCATTCTCTATTTCAGTGCCCAATGTCATGTGTGAAAACTGCAACTGTCCCACAGGTCATTGATATAAGAGTGCTCAGTGATGAACTGGCGTACTGACCATGGTGAGCTCACTGTGCCTCCTGGGATTGACACAATCTGTGATAATGCTGTGGATGAGTTCAAAGCAGGTGAAGATTTGGCTTATATGATCCATGATGTTTCCACTGAAATGTACGCTAGAAACATTTCAGCCAGATCACCTACCTGTACTTTTAATTTCAACTGAAAAATGTCTTGGCTCAAAACTCCATTGGGCACTGTGCATTGCTTAAAAAAACAGATGTAGAATAAATGTGTCTATGTGTCTCTCCAAGTGAGTGAAATGAAAAATATTATCCTGAACTACATGCGGGTTTAAATGGTTCTCTCCGTGTTTTGCGTTTGTTGAAGTGAGACCTCGTCTGTTTGTGTTGGTGAGACGCCATTAAAATGTTTGACCTATGCTGCTTTTCGAAATTTTAAACTCCACTTAGCATTTCATACCCAAAAAATGCTTAGAGAAAAAAACTGTACAAAGCAACATAGCGTTCCCATGAAAATACTGCAACTTGAACAAAATTAACCAAAACCAGGAGGTTTCCATAATGGGCTTCAGTGCAGAGGCTAACTTTAGATTTTATTGTCTTTTCATTCGCCACTGCCTAAAATTAAACATTTTGTCTATTTAGACAGTCAGTAGTAGGAAAATATTTTTATTAAACGTTTTCACGTTTGAATTGCTAATTAAGATGGGTTCCCTGGAATGGTTATGGTGTCCTTGAAACAAGGAAATTTGGGTGGGGAAAACGTTAAATATTTGGATGCATATACATAGAAAAATTACCATAACCCTGACACTGAAAAGTGCAAACACTAATAATAATATATTGCTATAAACCTGTTTTGAATGCCTTTACAATATAGGTTGGTGTTGAAAAGAATGACTGCATATACTGTATATGCCAATTTTCTTCAGTTTGTCGTGCTTTATTGGTGACAAAAACATGCGAAGCCAGCTTCAGTTTTTGGAGTGTTCAGCCAAGACAAGGTGTTCAGGTCTGACAGGTTCAAGTCTACATCCTTATTTGATCGTCTGTAGTTTACCTTAATTTTTCACGCCATTCATTATTTGTTTGCGGTCTGGGCCAATATTAGTTTTGAGTGTTGGACAAAACATCAAATTTACATAACCTTTTGTCACTCCCATAATCCTCCCCTTCACCAATTAGCGCCGAATTAAAATTTCTCACTGGCGGGAAAGCGCAAATAACGCAGTTTGCAATTATAATGCCATGTTTGATTAATGGAGCAGAATATGCAGAGCATCCTCTCTAAAGCCTGTTCGTGATAAAATGTTATTCTCCAAAATGTCCTCATGCTCACCATTTTCAGCGCTTATACCAGTAGCTGAACCATGTGGACTCTCCCTGCTCCTGCTGTCCTGTTGAGCTATCCAATGCCGTCACTAGTTTACGGCTGAGCGGGGGTGAGGGCGCCCCTTGAAACAAGTAGGCCAGAAGTCATAGATGCCTACATAATTACCCAGTCTACAAAATTACACTTGTTGAAATATTTATTTACCTTCAAGTGTCCCAGTTACAACAGAATATTCATATAAAACGAAACACCACACCAATAACAATTAAACCAAATGTATAAAAATGTATATCTAAGGCGATAACCATTTATAAACAGGAATACATTTTAAACATTTTGATATACGTGAGTTGAGCCCGCAACATAGCACACATCCATAAAACGCGCATATTATACACGTATACATTTAAAATTAACATTTTAGACACGCATGTATATGATTTATACAAACTCGCCTCGATTGTTGAATGAGCTTATTGCAAATAAAAAAACCTGTCAGTACATGTATGCGTACTATAAGACTGTACCTGACAGTGTGTAAAATGCGTCACTCGTAGCGAAATAAAACGCAGCTGCCGCAAAACACACGTGCGCATCAAACAATCCGCTTCTTCTCACCTTTACACAGAATCTTTTTAAATGCCCTCCTAAAGTCGTTGTTAAATATAGTGTATATCATTGGGTTTAGTGAACTGTTGCAGTAGCCGAACCAAAAGAAGAATTTGAAGAGCTTTTCGGGAACGCAGCAGGTCGTACATATGGCGAGCAGTGTGTATGTGAAAAAGAAGGGAAACCAGCAAATGACAAACACTCCCACCACCACCGCCAGCACAAACGTGAACCGTTTTTCTCGGTTTTGGCGTCCTTTCCACCTGCTGCCGTTGGTATTCTGCCGGTCGGATTTTTTAATGATGGCATCACCCGGTTTGATTCGGCTCAGTTTTTTTCCTTTTCCTTTCTTCGCCGAACAGGTATTTTTAACGTCGTGGTCAGAAGACGACGACTCTTCCATGTCAATCCCATTGATTTCACCCTTATTGTTTTGCTCCTCGCCCTCTGCTTCCTTTTCCCGGTGTAATTTTTCGTCTGCATCGTTCTGCTTCTGGTCACTCTTTTTGCTTTTCCGTGGAGGGACTCTGGTTCTCTTTTTGGCAATCTGGTAAATGCGAACGTAAACCGGAACCATAATCATGCAAGGTACGAAGAATGAACCGATGCTGGAAGAGATCATGTACCACTTCTCTTGGCTGATATGACATTGCTCGCCGTCGACGCCGAACTCCTTGTGCATAATCAAAGCAGGCAAACTTATAATTACGGAGATTATCCAAACAATGAAAATTATACACTTTATCCGTCTGGGAGTACGCTTCAGGTTGTACTTAATGGCTTTGGTTATTGACCAGTACCTGTCCAGACTAATAGCGCAAAGGTGGGCGATAGACGCCGTGCAAAAGAGGACGTCCAGGGCCTGGTAAATTTTGCACCAAACTTTTCCAAAGTACCAGCTCCCCATGATCTCATAAGCCAGCGAGAAGGGCATGACTAAAGTAGCCACCAGGATGTCAGCCGATGCAAGAGACACCAAAAACAAGTTCTGAGGAGCCCTTAAGGCCCGACTAGTAAATACTGCTATTATAACAAGAACATTGCCAAATAATATCAAGAGAATAAGCATTCCCACGGATATTGTTAGGGGTACTGAAATATGGATGGGTAAAGTTGCGTTGGTTGAGTTCTCGCAGAACATCTGAAAGGTTTCTTCAGACTCCTGTGACGCCCCCATTTACTCGCTGGTGCACGTTGCATAGACACTGGAAACTAATTCTCGTACATTTATGTCATTGTCCTCCGGTATTTACAGTCGTCTTGACCGGTCGATTCATCTAAGCGAGTAAGGAAGAGCACATGTATGACGTTAGAATCTTAAATTTTTCTTACTACAGGTACTCTCCAATCAGCTATAACAACGGTATTTCATGCCATTAAAGTATTTTTGCTATTTGGCATAAAGAAAACTTCGATCTTACCTTGACTGACTTCTGCTGTCATTCAAGTCCTTTGGAGAATAGCAATTTTCTTTAAAATATATATGTATACATAGTGTGTATTTTGTACATTTATTGGGGAGAGACCGCAAGCTTGCACGCTTGCTAGGAGATTGTCTGGAGGCGTGGACTGATACGCAGTACACGGGCTCACTCCTCCCCGCAGAGTTAACCGAATACCTGCTTCTCACGCAGTAACTATTACCGCAGATCTGCTCGCAGTGAAGAGTGGCTTTACAACTCAGCTCCTTTATAACATCGGGCTTGACAGCGTTGCTTAGCACCCAGCCCCAAAGCCCTAGACTAGACCCAAGCCCACGTGGATGCCTATAAAAACTTAGCTGGTCAATATTGAATCTTATCTCTGCAGCGCTTCCCGGTCCCTCGCTCGCTTGTCTTTTCAAGACACACATTTCCCATTCTTGTGCAGTTTCGCTGTCAAGCCATTTTTTTCTTCCTGACAGAGAAACATATCAGAAGCAAAACGTAATTTAATTAGGCAATTAATTCACTGTTCTTTAATTGTTTCCGGGTATTACATGCATAGAACAGTATTGTGGAAAATGTACCAGTCGCACAGTTACAAAGTGGTTTTTCAATGCAAATACTATATGCTGAAATATTTTTTTAATGATCATATGTGTGCCCACGGAATGCAGGTCGAACCATAATCTGTTATACAAAATAGCCGTGTTTGCTCTATATGATTCTGATTCTGTTCTATTCTCTAAGGGATAAATTGCGCACCGAATAATAAAGGCACAGCGAGGATTTAGTGACGCCTATTGACCAGTATAGGTAGCGCACCAATCATTCCTATTCTGCGCACCTCCACAACCGATAATGCATAGTAAAGGTAAGTTTGTACAATCACCGAGAAATCACGTACAGTATAGGCTATTCGTGACTCGGGTAAACTCGCCACAATTGTATTGTAGGGCCCTAAGAAGGGCGCGGCCCTGTGTCGTAGCTGCTAGTGCTGTTGCTTCGCAGCATGGCAAATCCCGGGGCCAGTGTTGTATGGAAAGTATGGTGTATAGCAGCAAAGTGAACTAGACAGACAAAAATAGCAAGTCCAGTTGGTTGGCAGTAGTAACTAACTTACTATTATCCCAAAATAGTAAGTTACTTAGCCTAGAAGAATTAGTCGTTAACTCATAACATTTTATAATACACTACCCGAACGCGAATTCAAATGGAGGGACTGCCATTAAAACACTTACTGACCGATATACAATCACAGCGATCTCAGATCCAAGGTAATATGATAGAAATATCTATTATCCGTAGATGAAAGAGATCGCTAGAATAATCAAGATTTAACCCCTCATTCTTTGCTGTAGCATTTGCCAGGTTGCGAGGCAACAGCACTAACCACTACACGGCCGTTCCTCCCCTCTTCCTAACACCTACCATGGCTAAATACCTTAAAATTTAAAAAAGTTCAACTGGCGTCAATATTTTTTGTATACGTTACAATATAATGTATTTCTATATCCAGTATAATATATTTCTAGATGTACGACAACACCTAAATAATTAGCTAGTATGTTGCAGGTATTAATGCAATTCGTTAAACACGGAAGTAATGTACTGTAGTGTACTGTTTATGGAAGTTGATTTTTTTATAGCTGAACGCTTTCTGATTCTTATGTAGGAGATGTGCAAATGTTCGTAAAGACTGCAAAATCCACGTGAAGTACCAGTAAAGCTTATTTTTCTGTTTTTGCATAGGTTGGCATCTATAATCGCTTTTCAATTTGACCTATGACGATTTATAGGCGTATGGAAATTCAACATTCTGCATTAATGCAGATATCAGCCATTCATATTGCAACTCAGTCAAAATGCATTCTAACATAAACAGTAAATTTAGTAAAGTGTCTCTGGAGCCACAACGCAAACCAACAATCAAAGGTGTGTAGATTCTACAAACTGGAAAGCAAGTATATAGGAGTCCAAGTCCTTAAGTGTTACGTCATTATAAATATTCAAGAAAACAGCTGTAATATAAAATGATTCAAGACGCTTTAGTGTGTAAAAATGTTGTGCTGTAAAACTAGACACCGACTTTTGCATTTTGCTGAATGCAGAAACATTCTATGTAAACTAAATTTAAGATCAGATATGGCTGTGATTATATAAAATGATTGTATGGTGAAAAGTATTTTTGACAATGAAGGCATCCATGAAAGATCACTTATAAAATCTGGACAAGGCAATTATCTTTTTATATTGAAGTAACACAAACTGAACATTACAATTAATTGGATTAAAAGTACAATTATACATTTCCAGAGCTTTTCAACATGTATCATTGTGGGATTAATCTCCAAAATAAAATTTTAAAAAAGCATTGTGCAGGCATGACAAGGGTACAAACATCAGAAATTTAAAATAAAGTTTACACTTTGACATCACTGCTAATCTGCTTTTTTTTGTCTAAGTACAAAAAAGAAACCAAAACGTCAGAGAACAGCCCAAGTCTGAACATATTAAAAGGCACGCCACTATGTTAGAAAACGGGGAAAGGAATTCAGTCGCTAGTTTTTTTTTTCCTCTTTAAAGTTCAAAAACAGCCCAGGAAGTTCTGTCAAAGGGTTACTGGCAGGTTGTGACTGAACACTCACGATTCCATATGATCTGAATACTTATAGTAGGCCTCCAGTGGTCCGGGATGTGACTGGATTCAGG
The DNA here is from genome assembly GCA_019775955.2 of Pollimyrus isidori. Classification (NCBI taxonomy): domain Eukaryota; kingdom Metazoa; phylum Chordata; class Actinopteri; order Osteoglossiformes; family Mormyridae; genus Pollimyrus; species Pollimyrus isidori. The sequence goes on along the minus strand of JABFDZ020000045.1, from coordinate 4,612,553 downwards.
TAGGAGGAGGAGCCAAATCAAGGTGCATTTGATAAATTTAGTGGGGTGGGGCTTTTAATCCCCAGGGCCTGGATGTCCCTCAATGCATTTCATATGTGCAAATTGTTGCAAATTACTCGTATTCTAAGTCAAATCCTTGGCGAAATGTTGCTCCTGTATTTGTACAGTAAAAAGTAAAGCAACACAACAAGATAAAAAAAAAAAGAAAAACGACCTTAATGGAAGCAACAGACTGATATTTCATCGTTTTGCAGTACTGTTTGCTGAAAGTGAAGTCCGGAACACGATACAACATTTCACATAACTTAAAACTTAGTAAATATTTATAGTTTTATTACAATTAAAAGATTTTGTACACATGGATCATTGGCAAACACGACCATTTAATTTACTTGCAAAGCCAAAAACAAGAAATAACTGGGTTACCATGTGTCTGTGTGCCTGTATTTCTCAGTATTTATTCATACAGGGCAGATTGAGTCCATAGTCTTGACATTCATTAATAAGTAAACATTTAAGAATTACCCCGTACATAATAAAGGCATGTTTTAAATGTCATCTTCATTTCATAATGGTGTTTAAAATTATTCACAATTTAATTTAACAGATATCTTACAGCTAAAAATAAAAAGCTTACGGAGAACAGCAATGCAGACCGGTGACAAGGTAAGTCCTGCCTGCACCCCCATCTAAACCAGGAATTCCTGGATGTATGGAAACCTTGGGGCCTATGCATCTTATTTGTAAATTGGCCATCTGAAGTATTTGTTCATTTTATTTAAAAAAAAAAAAAAGAAAAAAAGATAATCCAAGTTGTACTATGTGCATAAAGACCCATAAAGAGTTACACTAGGGTGGCCTGCTTCTATTCTGGAAAAGTCCTTTCCTTCTGACTTATTACGCGACTGCTCATTGATATTTTTCCTGTCCATCTGTTTAAAAATATTTGTGCTGAAGACAAAAAAAAAAAACTAAAGGTAAGCAACAGTTATACAACAGAAATGCAATGTACATGGAACATAAGGCAATTGAATGTTCTACAGAACCGCAGGATTCGCATCTAAGAGACTCGGCATTCGTTTACGTTAGCTCACGTAAAAATGGACCAATGAGAAAGGAGAGAGTACAGGTGGTGGCTAAATGGTACTGGAGTGAGTAAAGCAAACAGAGACGGGATAAACAAAATGGTTTACCTTTAAGGCAGGCAGGCTCTGCACTGCTGAGTGAGGCATGATACTTTTAAAACATCAAAAGGAACATTTTGCAAATAGCAAATTGCAACATCTTCTCTTTTTTTATCGCCCTCTGACCGAAAACATCATGGTTTAAAAAAATTAAACATGCTCCTTTCCTATACAACATAGCAAGACAAGAGAAAACCAGACATTTCTACAGTAAAAAAAAAAAATACCTTGATTCATAGACTAATATCCTAATGACCTAAAACAGACAATAGAAAAATAAACAATATTCTAAGCCCCCGCTCATATGGATGCACCAGAACAATATAAAATCATAAAAAAGCACATCAGATAAGAGTCAAAAATGACAGCCCTAGCAAAAAGGACTTAACATTTTTAAAAGCACATTTAAATTTACATTCCTGGTTTCTGATAAATGCTTTTTGCACCACCCTGCCAGTCGTTGTCCCACGTCCGAATGGCAGTTTTTCCCACAGAGCTTTTGCCATAGACCAGATGCTCCACAGAGGCATTTCACATTATTTTCCCCATTAACAAGTGACACTAAACTCCAGCCTCAAAGCATTTATTTTAAACCAGGAATGCACCACTTCACTTATCGTCTGCGTATTGTTAAGCATGAACAGAGAAAGCCCTTTTTAAAAACCATTTTAATTCTGACTGTAACTGTTAGGCTCAAGCGCACACCTTGTTTGTCCTGTAGGTGGAAACGGTTTGATCTGTGAAACACAGAGCTGGAAAGTCCATGTGTCTGTGGATCGTTACAGGGCGAGTCTCTCTCTCCGTCATCGTCTGTTACAGCAATATTTCAAGAGTTTGTGAAGCAGCAACAACTTCTGCTGGTAGAATAGAGCAGCAATCCATCTTGCCTCCCTCCCCCCCCATCCACCTTTGCTACCCCCTCTCTCTCACCAGAGGGGGGCACTCTCACACCTTTGTCACGCTAAAAGACTGCCCACTTCCAGGTGGCACCCAAAATGTTAGCCACTGCCAAAAATTAGACTAAAAAAATTCAGATTTTTTTTTTTTTAAATGATTGATAATCCTGAGACAGAACACACCTCAAGATGTACTAATCCCCCTAAGTTCGGGTCGGTAACCTGCGTTAACGCTTGTATAGTCACCTGGTGTAATACTAACTGTAGACAAATCTATCAGTTGGAAAGAAAAAAAAATCATTGATTTAAATTTGGCTCCTTCAAAACATCATGGGTCTGAACAGCATTACAACCGTTATGGACTGTGGTATTTCCAGTAAAATCTGCTGTTCATTTCCATGCATATTAATGTCATTTACAGAACTAGGTTTAAGTGTATCTGCTAGATGAAGGTTTGATAAGCTCACAGCCTACATATTTAAATGAGGCTTTGCAGAGAAAACATTTCATAAAAAAAAATGAATGAAGTTGTTGCTCAAAAATACAATGGGGGAACTATAACTACGAAACCATATCCGGTCAAAGAAATATTTTCTCAAAAGAAACTTCAAAGAGGATGATATTACAATTAAAAAGTGCATAAAAATCAGCAGCATCGTGGGACAGTGTTGGGTTTATAAAAAAAAAAAAAAACAAAGAAAGAATAATATACACCTAAAATTTCAAATCTGTTGATAGATAGATATTACACTGAGTAAAACTACTATAAATCTAAATGGAAACAATCAAAACGTATTTTACACTCCCTCTGTAGGGAAGCCGGAACCTCCAGGACTCTCCAAAAACATCAAAAGCAGGATTTTGGCATACCTTATTGTAAGAATAATAATAAAAACAAAACATGTTACCATCACGGTGACCTGGTATGCTTATCCAATGTGTTCATTATAATGACTGACAGTAACAGAGCCCAACACTGAAGATAGCGCGAAACGTAAACATTGTGAAAACTGAATTGCACATAGGTCAACACGCATGTAGAAATGACTGCAGTTTTTTTTCTCCTCCTATTATCAAATCAAAATATCACCACCACCATCCCCCACCACAAAAACACTCTAGACTCAATTTACTATCAACAGACCTCAATGCAATTAACCAGTAAAAACGTCACTGCCATTAAGTAACCGTCTGATTGAACAGAAAAACTGACCAGATTAAAGTTGATTGCGATCTACCAGTTTACCGGTTTATCCTTTTTTTTTGCAGATTGTTTTTTGATGATAAATCATTTTCTTCTTTTTAAAATTTGCATTCTTATTTATTAATATTACGTTTTAAGAGTCCATTTCTGTTGTATAAACTCCGCATGAGAACAAAATTATTTAGGCAAAAAGAGAAATATGGATGACAAAAGTACAACAGCAGGGAAACAGGGCTTTTTAATAAATGCCTGAACCGTTTACTGATCAAGAACCACTGGGTTCTCTCTCCAAGGCGAGGCACTGAAATCACGTGGTTAAGAGCCTCCAAGCAGAGACTCGATCCAATGCACAGTATAAGACAGAGTAATCCTTAGTCAATGAGCGCCAAAGTAAAAAAATGTAAAATTAACAGACAAACATCAGGAAGGGGGTTAAAAAAAGACCCAAAGGTTACGGAGGCAGCAGCAGCAGCAAAATGACATTTTAACTTTATTATTATGTTTTTTTTTCTTTTTTTTTGCATACGACTGTATTCTTGTTCTAAAAACCATCTTTAATTATGGTAACTGTTGGCAATGCCGATTATATATTAAAAGACTGCCAGGTCAGCTTGTGGTTATTTAATATACACCTATCAATTTTGGCAAAGGAGGTTTAGACAAATTTTCTTTTCACATGATTGGAGGGGTCTGGGGTCTAAATGGCTATGATTCCTCTATGAGCAGAAACATATAATGCAGTCTTAATAAAATTGCCTTTTTATCTCTGATAGATACTTTTAACAACAATAATGCATTTCATTAGTTTTCTTTTTTTTTTTTTTTTTTTTGCTTTTTTGTCTTTTTTGTTTTTTTACAGTGTATGACACAGGATTGGACATTCAGACCATGGCACGGTACGGCCCTTGCATCTTCAGGAACTGGATGATGAAGGAGGGGCCCCCAGCGACTATCTGTGGCGGCAGGTGGCTCAGGGGACAGTTCTCGATGCTCATGATCGACAGCTTGCTGCACAGGGCTAACTCAAAGGGCAGGCTGTGAAGGTTGGGGTTGTCATTCAGATACAGCTCCTCGAGGTTCTCCAGTGTACCTGTGGGAGACAACCAGGAAGGTCACGGTTACCATCACCTTTCTTCAAGTACCCCATAAGGCACCGTTTTCAACTTTCATGCCCTGACTGTTCTCTGCAGGCTGAACTTAATAAAACCTGGTATAACCACTGAGAATGGTGACTAACTGCTTCGTTTTTAAAGAACACAGGGAGATATCGTACCAAAACTGAAAGCCAAACTTGTGTGGACATATCAATAGTGGCATGAAACAGAGGTACTGGACTCAGTTTCCTTACCAATCTCCTCAGGAAGATGTTGCAGGAGGTTTTCCCCCAGGCCAAGGTGAGTTAAGTTGGTGAGGTGACCAATTCCCCTCGGCAAGGTGGTCAGCTGATTATTTGTCAAGACAAGTTTCTGAGGGAAACCAAAGTGTCACCTTTCATCAACAACAAACCAGACCCAACTAAAGATGTAAACGTAGTACTATTGTGAAAAGAAACGCTGTCTTTCAACGAGAGCTCTGCTGGGATAGCAATTTTTGTTTTTGTGTCTTAACGTAAATACCTGCAGATCTTTAAGGTAGGCAATTTCGTTGGGGAGGGTTTCTAACTTGTTCTCTTCTAAGTCCAGCTCCCGTAGTTTTCGTAGGTTTCCGATGCCATGGGGCAGCTTCTTAAGAAGATTATTTGACAAAATCAGGACCTGTGGGGGGAAAAACACACGCTTTAAAGCAATATAAAATATCAAGGAAAAATCGCCAGTTTTGCTGATGATGCTATGCCAGAACCTAGTAGTAAATCCGCTCACTACAAATCTTTCTGGTACTGTCTGACAGACATGACAGTAATAATGACAAGCATGAACTGCCTTGGCCTGCCACACACTGCTCTTTGGCCTGCTATCCTGCCAAGCGGTGCATCACAGCTCAAGAGAGCCACACCTTAGTGAGATGTTGTAATCACTTCAAAGTCAGACCGGCCCTATCGTTTTGCTGCTCTTCAGCCATTAGTTGCATCCCATGCAGGAACAACTTTGGCTAGCAGACATATCAGTATTGATCTGTTGATCTTTATTTACAGTAAAAGCAGGCTGAAATCTGACGAGCCGCACCTCCACATCCGACCAAAGCTACTGGGCTCTCATGTTCACTTCGAAGATTGAAATCTACTGCAACACAATTAGACCCAGAGACACCAAGCAAATACCCTCATCAGACGACAGGACAAGCTTTGGTATTTGAAGCTGCTTGACAAGTTAGCAGAGAGACACACAGTCGAGGTTTTGGTAACTAAAAGCCAATCTGGCCGGTCAAGTCTGTCTCCAAAGAGACAAAAGTATCGCCAACTGGTCTCAAGAAGTATCCTTGGACACTTTTCAGTTATAACACCAAGGGGTATTTTTGGAACAGAATACTTCCAGGAGATGATCACAACGACAAATGAAACTTCCTTGTTTTTTTTTTCGTACTGGCATCTGATCTAGCCAATGCAGAGTCGGACTATGATGCTCAACAGGAGCAGAAGAGGAAGCGATCAAAAACAATCATAAATAAAAAACACGGCTGCCCTTTTCAGGTTCAAAGTTAGGTCAGAGATACGATGCCCACCTCAAGCGACACTAGGCCACAGATATCCTCAGGGATCTTTGTCAACTGGTTTGTGGCAAGATTGAGTTCTACCATGCTGACCCAGGTCCCGAAGTCGAGCGGGAGGGATGTTAGCTGGTTGTCCTGGGGAACAAAGAATGAAAAAAATATTTTGATTGCAATTTAGGCTAGCATAGGAAACCCCCCTTACAAACTGCTGGGATTTATACATCTAAATTAAGCAGCCACCCATTTATTTCCCATGTTTAACACGTTTCTGGTTCACTGACAGGCAACACTATTTGAAATGGTTACGGACACATAACCCAGCAATCACCGGTTTCCATTCCTCATTTGGCAAAAAAAATACCAACAGCTCCTGGCCGGCAGGGGGCTGCCAGCCACAGTCACAGAACGATGAAGCATTTTTACTACCTAGTTTACGCGAGTGTAAACAATTAAGAAAAATCTCTGCGTTTGTATGTTTTTAATAAATGTACGATCGACAGCTCACTGAAAAGTAATTAACGTCAGCTGGGGAAAGACAAACAGCGCTTTCTCCAAACCGTTGGCGGCGGCAACATAAGAGGGGTAAAGCATGATCTCAGAGATCCCGATGTTCTCAGCTAGTTCACAGATGACGGCCACCACTCTGCCGATCCACCTGCAGAGAAAGCCGGCTCACCTTCATGTTGAGTTTGCTCAGCACTTTGGCCCGGGAGAAGATCCCAAAGGGAATCTTGTTGATGCGGTTGTGCTCCATGTTGAGCGAGTAAATGGTGGAGAACTGGGAGGGGCCCCCAACTGGGTAGGACTGAAAGCAATTCCGTGCCAGTGTTAAACTGGTCAGGTTGACCAGGCTTGACAGGAGGCCCTGGAGACAAACAAGAACCCAGGTCACACCGGGCAAAGGCGACCTGTCACACGGCTCCATAGGGATGTTCACAGCAAAGCTGCTGGATGTAGAGTTACTTCATCGCTTACTGAACAGGGACCATGCAAGTCCTCTTGGCCTAGAATGGCCCAGCTCAAGGTGCAGAGATAAAGTAAGTGTCCTCGAGCATTACTTTGGGAAATTTCAAACCAGCTTAACAGTCTGTGGTGTCACAGAGCCACCACTAAGCACTGCAGAAATTCACAGGATTATCACAGAAATCTACAGAAGGGAAACTGGAACACTGGAAAAACAAGGAAAACTAGCATCAGCGCATGTGCATTTGTGTGATTCTTCATTTAGAAAGGTATCCATCTTTGGTCAGTCAACTAGATGTTAAATTAGACGTTATTAACCCTGACATGTAACTAGGTGATACAGGTGCTTTATGGCCGCGTCTCACAACGATAACGTGTGAAACGCACAACTTCTCATAACAAGGGAGGCTGAAAAACATCATCAAGCCTCACCGCCCTGGGGAACATGCATCTACTAACGTGTGTTTAGGTGGAAACCAAGATGGCCGAAGTGCACGAGGGTGTTTGCCGCTTACCTCAGGCAGCATAGAGATGTTGTTGTTCTCCAGGTTCAGCTCCTCCAGCTCCCGGCACTTGGCCAGCGATCGAGGGATTGCTGATAGCCTGTTGTAGCGCAGGCCCAGGCGGTTTATGCTGGCCAGGTTACCTGGAGAGGTGGCAGAAAGAAGGGAACAGTGGTGATGCCCAGGAGGCCAAAACGCAGGACACTGTGAACGGGGAATTCAACAGAGGCGGCAGAGAACCAGAGCGCAGACATCTGCAGCACATGAACACTGGGTGTGTCCAGTGGGCATCAGGACTGACGCCCGCCTCTCCCCCCTTTCTGCCTTAGAGGCTGTAGGATTTTTTTTCGTTAAAAGGGACCCTTATTTATCTTTTATA
>JABFDZ020000045.1:4581724-4603698 GCA_019775955.2 Pollimyrus isidori | reverse complement strand
GTGTCTCTCTGTCATATATTATATATAAAAACCCTTTTGCACTGTCCCTGAATGCCTATTTCTGGAAACATAATTTCATACTCAGTAACATGTTAATTATTGACAAAAAATAACCCGACTTTGTGAATTACGATTTCACTCTAATGTTCTGTTCCGTTCCGCTAAACCGAGCAAAATGTTCTGCTGTGTTTTGCAGATACCTGAAATACCACCTGAATCAGCGAGATTTGGCTCACATTTTTTCTGGTTGATTTAACCAAGGCAAACTCAGCTATTCATTTGCGACTTGGTAGAGGTGGCTGAGCTAAATGACACACTCAGATGATAACTGGTCAGTGTAACAACGAGCTATCTGCGTGTCGGCCCAACCCATTCGCTCGACAAACACCTGCAGACGTTTAGAAAATCTGCCGACGAGATGAGTTAAGAAGCCACCAGCTCAACTGGCTGCACTTCGCAAATCCGGGCACTAATGCTCACACGCTGCAGCACTGTAGAACATCACAGAGAGTCAGCGTCATATACCTAACACCAACCATTACTATCGCTAATACCAATCACACCGCAATCAGAATCTTCAACACAGTGGAAGTCTAGAAACATCCAAAAACACTTATGTAAAATGTGCAGAATATCATTCCTTACACGATGCCCAGCAAGATGCACAGACGACTTTAAAAAAGCCCATTAATTCTGCCAAGTGATAACACACTACATTGCCTGGGGAGTATTTCTGGATTGGCCAACGCTTTATTTTATCTATCAGCTAACGACTCATCCTTACCCAGTTAACCACAAAGGTATTTAAATGAAAGGTATTTCATTTACATTTTTTTAAAAGATTGGGGGGAAATGTTCTGATTTGCCATCAGATACAGATCGAGGCCTAAATGTGTCTGAGCTTCTCGTACCTCCACAAAAATGCTGCACAACGCAGGAGAGCACCCTCCCCGTGTCAAATGAAAATCAGAACTAATCAGAAGGGTAATGCGATGCAGCGGCTGCATAACCGCGCAGACTGAGCAATCACGAGTCGCGCTGGGACGGAGGCCGTAAACAGAGCGGGCTTTCAGGCCGAGGTCTCGCCACACGCCCCCAGCATGGCTTTGCAGCCAGGCTACATGATCGACGGCTCCACTGCCACCTCCTCCACAGTCTCGGTCTGATTCACAGCAAGACACTGAAACCATGCCGCTCACCTATAGTTTCGGGAAGGTCCAGAAGCTCATTGTGCTGCAAGTCGAGGTTGGTGATCTGCGTGCAGTTGCCGATTTCCTTCGGGAGATGCTCAAGCTGATTGTGGGCTACGTCCAGGGTGATGAGATTACACAGCTCCCCTGAAAGGCCACACAAGCACCGCAAAACGCTGCTAATTAACACTTGCTGCAGTTTATTTATAGTGGGGTGGGGCAGTAAATGGCTCAGGCTTGTACCCTTCAGAGGATTTATGTGCTGCAGTTAGGGTGACAGTGTTACGACAACAGCACTGAGTTTTAAGAGACTTCTGGTCACTAAAAGGTCCTTATAGTCCTTAAAAAAATTCACATTCATTTACAAATATACCAGCTTTACGCAGAGTATAGAAGCATCATCACTAGTTAGTTCACACTCCTCTTTTAAAGTGCCCACTTTAAACCCGATTCAAAGCAGCTATGTGCATGACATCATATTTTATAACATAGTTACAGCAGTATAAAGGCTGTAATATTTGTGTGCCAGTATGACATTCAATGTTTACAGCTATGAGGTTTCTCATTCGCTCCCTCATACATTTGCTCACTTCCCCATTCACTCATATTCACTACCTCATACATTCGCCCATTTACTCACTCTCACACATTCACTCCCTCCTGAATACCCTCCTATGCACTCTCGCACGATCACTCACTCACACATGCTCTTCCTCCCAAACTCACTCAGTATCTCACTCATTCACAGACATTCACTCCATCCCCTCACACTCACGCCGCCGCTCACTCCTCCCTCCCGCCACTCGCTCGCCCGAGTCCCGCATGTAGCCGTTCACCTATCTCGGCGGGCAGCTGCTTGATCTTGTTTTCCCGGATGCTCAGCATGGTGAGCTTGGACAGGTTCCTGATGTCCTTCTCCACGCTGGTGATGCGGTTGAAGCGCAGGTAGAGCGTGGTAAGCGAGCTCAGCCTGTAGACCACCGGCGGGATCTCGCGCAGCTTGTTGTGCCGCAGGTCCAGCATGCGCAGTTTGCGCAGGCCGTCCAGCGAGTCGGGCAGGCTGGTCAGGGAGTTCTCGCTCAGCGCCAGCGTCACCAGCCCCGACAGGCAGCCCACCTCGGCCGGCAGGCTCTGCAACTTGTTGCTGTACAGGTAGAGCTCGGCCAGCTGCGTCAGCTCCTTGATGGAGGGGGGCAGGGTGTGGATGGAGCGCTTAGACAGGTCCAGCCGCATGGAGTTCTCCTCCCTGCACTTGTTCAGCTCCTTCACCACCTCAGCGTTGCTGGACTTCTTGCGCATGCCCTGCGCCGGGTTGGGGCGCTTTATCGTGTTGTCCACGGAGAAGGCGACGGCGGGCGGGGCGCCGCTCGTTTCCTTACGTCCTTCTTTGGCGTCTTTCCCTTTGGTCTTGCTCTCCTTGCCATCTTTGCCAAAGCCGCCCGACGGTTTGACCTCCTTTTCCCTTTCTTTCCCGGTGGGACCCTTGGGGTCTTTCTCTTTCGAGTCCTTGTCTTTGCCTAAAGTACTACTCATGTCGACGGTGCCGGGACCAGCTCGCTCATGGACCCTGAGTCTCTGCCGTTTGCTTTACGGTAAAAAAAAAAAAACACAAAACAAAACGAGAGGCGCGGGGGCGGGAAAAAGGGGACGCGCAGTCAGGCGTGTGCGTATGCACACATAGCGGCGCGCACACACACACTCCCGCGCGCGTGACGGCAAAAGCCCCGGGATCCACAGGCTTTAAAACTCCATGGGACGGAAAGGCCTTTGAAGCAGAGGGAGAGGGGCGATGGCACGTAGCCGCATACTGGTCAGAGATGGCGGCCCGGTCTCTGGGTGGAGTCCCGTTCAGATGAGACAGGTCACGAGGGCTCTCATCGTTTGGGTTTGCTGATGAATAAAACAAAATTAAATTAAATAAAACAAGCAGAAACACACTTTAACCTCAGGCAGACAAACGATAAAACTGACATGAAATTTCTGATAAACATCTTCTAGAGGGGAGGAAAAAAATCCCAGGTGTGACATATTAATGGACACAGCAAAGGGCATTTCAGATGAATATGTGAGCATGGGAACCAGCGTGCCCAGTGTACCCAGACAGCCACGGGAAGCAGCGAGGAACCCGAGACTAACCCATCTGAGGCAACTCCCAGCCATCATTTATTACTTCTGGAAAGCATTAAGCACTCGCATAAATGATTCCTGAACCCATTTCTGCCGTGCATTAAAAGCCAGCCAGAAGTGGCTTTATCTAACGTGAAGATCGAGAAAGTTGTCCAGCGAGAGGCGGCGGCGAATACTCGACACGGACTTGGTTCAGAGGCGGGGCACATTGAAGGACGGCAGTCTTCGAGGCAGTGAGGATGGCAGCGAAGGACAATGGTGAAACCCCAAACCGCCACAGCGGAAAGCAGCGACTAAGCGGCGAAGTAATATCGGAATCGCAGAGCCGAAAAAATACTTTCACCTTTGAAGAGACATCTTGCTGAAAATCAAAACCACATTCCTTCTGTAACTTTTTCTTTCAGTTTTATTATAAATCAACCCAGACCGTTATCAGTCTCATGCCATTTTAGAGATATTGTTTGTCTGTCCGTCGAGTGTGGTGTCCCATGTAATTTATTCTGTAGTTTAGAGCGTGGGGTTTTGCAATAGGGAACACCATAAAAATATGTCATATAAGCTAAATCCTACCACCCTAACTGCTTGAGAGGTGCTTAGAAATGAATGCAACAGACGCAAGTCATACAAAGTAGGAGGGCAGAAATAAAGGCCAAAAAGGTCAAAAAGCTTACACAGTGATCAAATATAACTGATTTGCCGACTGCAAAGAAAAGCCCCAATTTATTTAATCAAGCAGCTAGAACATGATTACTCATTCATAAACTTCAATCACATCATGAAAATCAGAGTTGCATCTGAGAATGTGACCTGAACTGAGAAGTTTGGGTACTTGAACTTCATGAGACCATTTAAACTAAACACAAATGAGATGTCAGACATCCAGTCTATCAGAATATCTGCCTATTACTGCATACACCAAACCATCATTTGACCCCTGAATATTTAACACTTACTTAAAGAGGTGAAAGTACTTGAGATTCATTTTGCAACGATGTACTTCATAAGGCCAAGAGCAGATGGGTAACCGGCTAACCTTCTCTGTGCGAAGGAGCTGTAGGGCCCTACAAATTCAGCCATACACCAGAAACTCATAAAAGCCAGATACAGGAAAGGCGCGGGACACTGAACTAACCAACACGAACAGCACTTACCCACAAGCACGTAATCGCGTAAATCTGAATAATTAGCAGGCACATAAATTACAGTAACTGCGGCGCAACGCAGCACGCATACCGGGAATTACGACTCCTAATTTACGTCACTGGTAAACAGGACAGGACAGGGATTCTTTGACCCGGCCCCGTTAAGTGCGCGAGGCTGGTTGAAAGGAGAGCACGTGGCTGAGGATCACAGCCACCAAAAGGTTAGCGCCGCTGACAGCGCGAGGCATCTTCAAAGCCCCGGGACTCCCTGCAGGTAGTGTGACCTTTACGGTGAAAGGAGCCGATCGGCGGGTAAATGACAAAGCATTATTCAGTTTGCGGCAAGGGCCGAATTTGCCATATTAATCGCTGCGTGTGTGTGAGTGCACTTTGTTTATCTCCTTTTTAAAATGAGAAACAATGTAGGGGGTGTTTTTTTTATTATTATTGACACACTCCCCCCATGGTTACAGTTGAGAGATATGCATGCAAGTGGCGCATGAAAAAGCACTTTAGAAGAAAACTGTATCTGTTCTGTACTTTTTCGGCATGCGTAACACTGCTCAGCCAACACCGATGTGGCATGTAAACATTACTTGAGTGAGAAGTGAAAAAGAAATATTGTGAAATCCACTCGTAATAACTAGTCTGATGACGTCATTTAAGTGGCCAATAACTGCATAGAGATTACTTAAAGGGGCCCAACAATCATGTTTATAAGAAACCTCACTTACAGATTGGTAGGCTGACTATCTGCCACCTAGATGCATATATAAAACTGACCTTTTGTGAACACTCCCTCTCTCAGACTAGCTTGTTGATTTTTCTCTATTAAAAATCCTGTCTGATTAGCTGACATAGTGGCCCCCCAAACTACACATTGCCTCCTATTAGTTACCACCAACTGGCAAACACTTCCAAGTACAAGCTTCAGAGACATGCTAAAGCAAAAATGTCCGGGTTGATTTTTATGCCACAGCCCAAGCTAACCAGACTCATCTATTAGTGCCAACAGCCAGCTATCGACACAGAATTGCTTCAGACTGCAGGCCGGAATATGAAAACCAGCCTGGCTGGGAACATTAACAGACACAAAGGCTCAGAAGAGTTGACATGCTTTTGGGAATTAAGCTAAACTCCTGAGTGACTGATTACTTGATTATTCAGGCTGATTGTTAAATTTACAACGAAGATAAAAGTTACACTGCGTGATAGCACACCTCTAATATGCAATGCACAACGTTACAGTTCATCTTTGTACATAAGGTAACAGCTTAAGTCAGACCAACTTCTAAATGTAAATGTAAATCCTTCATCGGATACCTCCAGTTAAGTTTCTGACAGGGGACATTACCAATGTAGCTTTGACAGGGACAGTTGAATTTGTGACCTGTTTCAGCAAAACATTTCACAGAAGGGAAACAAGCATGTAATCATTTGTTATATACGTTATATAAAAATGCCCGTTGAGCAATTTCATGTAAAACTTCGTCCATCAGAGGATAACAGTAATCTGAACACCATGAAAAATCCGCCAGTTACCAAGTGACAGGCCTTAAACAAATAAAAACACAGTAACCAAGGAATCAAAAATAATCTTGCATGCGACATCAGCTTGACTGGGAACCAGTTATCACCACACCAAGTTAATATGAACCACCACCATGGTGTGGTCATGAGCTGAAAGCAACACCATAACAGAAAACCAATCCAACCAGAATTGATTCCACAGTCGAATGAGAAAATGACATATTTCTGAATAACGTCAGATTTTAGAACAAGATAAACGGAAGATACTGACAAACATTATGCAACTGAGCCTGTGGGGAGGAAGAGAGAGAAGATGAGCCTGCACCAGGGTCAATGGATGACCGGTATCACATCGCTTAATTTTTCCATAACTGATGCAACGATTCTGTATCCCAGCACCCTCCGTCCTCACTCCTCCAGAAAATCTCCTGGAATTATTGGGGGGGGGGGGGTGTTGAAATGAGATCAGCTTTTCGTCCATTTGTTAACACACAGATTCTGGCTTGTTCCTTTAAATCGCACAACAGCTTGCACGACATTCTACAACATGTGGGTGTGCATTTCTGTTCCTGTGGAATCAGCTCGAGAGGATTACAGTCATGTGCACCATTTTTGTGCTCATCAGCCGTCGATCGCAAACTGTCACCTTGCACTATTCCTTCTGGAACCTGCCTTTAAATTAATCTCGCATATTTATCATCATCATACCTCGCAATGGTTTATTTTTAAAAATTAACCAGTCATGCCTTCAGGAGGCATAAGCTGGTAAGTAGGCTATACACTTCATATGTAGAGTAAATGTGCAGGGGAATGAACTCACACTTAGAAATTGCTCGGCTGGTTCACACAATGCAATTTTTAGTTCTCACACCGATTTCAATGTTTAACCCAAATCAGTGGCTGTGGCCAGGAGGCTTAGGAAGTAAAACCCAAGGTGTTGAGAATCATGAAGCTATAAAAGATATACTGTAGTGAGGCAATGCCAACACCCAATCTGACAGATCACCTAAAGGTCACCCCAGAATAGGGTTCATTAACACATTAACAATTATTTCAAAAACACTTTTTTCCCGCAACATGCACTTGGATCGCATGGATCTACCAGCTTCACCGGCTAGTGGCAAGTTAAATAACAAGAAAAGGATTAATAATGAGCAGATTTTGGCATCGATTGCCGAGTGAGGCCAGCAAAAGCATGGGGTGAGCAACTATCCTGTTTAAAATTGTGTTTTCCTAGTTTGTATGTTCAATCGATACAGAATACAAACCCCTGTTAAATCATTTTAGAGGATGAATTGTCACTTATCAGCTTTTGAGGGGTGGGAGGTTAGCAAGCAAAGCTGTCAATAGAAGTTGGTGTATGCCAGCGATCTGGGGGACAAATATTGAAATATTAATACGCACAAAACCACGACAACTACATCTTCGCAGTAATGCTGCCGTTAATGTGGCAGCTAGCAGGAGATACCCCATTGCATGTAGCGGGGGTAAAAATTAGCCATTACCAGCTAGTGGGATGTGTGCATATTACTAGCGTAATCATAACACTTACACTCCCAATAATCAGGGGCTAACAAACGAGAAACGGGCATTTACACCCCGCTGCAACGGGGCGTATTCGTGCGACCGCATCTCCTTTTGATTTGTCCCCCCCCCTTTTTTCCTTAACCCACGTTTTAAAAAATAGTATCAATTCCACCAAGTCGCTGGCTAACCGCCACGCCACACCCGGAACTGGCTCCCCGGTTCCTCGTAGGCCGCTCCGCAGGCAGCTGTCACCCGCGAAATTACATCGGCATCCCGACAAGCCCAAGCCGGGTGGAAAGGAGCCGCGGCTCAGAGCGGCAAACGCCCCGTGGCCGCTAGCGCTGGCGCCACCGCCAGACAGACACCAGCACGCCCGGGAGCGCCCCACTCGGCCCGGCCCCTCTCGCTATCTCGATCCGCTTAGGCGCCTGGGGCGTCCGACGCAAAAATTCCGCCACCTTGACACAAATTTGCCGCGGCTCTTTGTCTGTGAGGAAAATTCGCATATGTACTCGTGTGTCTCCCTTTTATTAGACATAAAGAGGAAAAAGGCACACAGAGTCACTCCACACAGCGGCCATTCCGAAGCTGAACAAAAGAGAGCATTTTCTCTCCTTGCAAAACAGGGACAAAACCGACATGACCTGCCGAGACAAAGGGGGACGGCAGCAGAGGGGGGACCCTCATCACCCCTGGCGTCAAAATCGCACTCGATAGCAAGCAGATGGCGAATATGTGCGTAGTAATAGAGCCGTTTTACCTTCAGAGGTGTGACTCGGCCATCCTCGCTTCCTCCTCCTTTTTCTACACTGCCTGCTGTTCTGTCCCCCCCTTCCTCCCGCCCCCCTCCCTGCTCGCGGACCTGCGTCACACGCACGCACGCGCTACCGCTCTATCACGAGACTTTTTTGGACGGCAGCGCGTCGCCCCGTCTGGACTGTCAAGCGCGTCTGACCGGGGATCGTGGGGCTCGGGGTACCCGGGGTGGGGAGGCGTGGGAAGCGAGAGCCAGCCAGCTATACAACAGAGCATTGCAAAGCCCCCGCCCCACTTCGGCGAGTTGCCGGACGAGCGGCGGCGCACACGTACGAATAAGTTAGTGTGCGCTCCCGCGTTCATGAAACGGTGTGTTTATTAATCCAAGCCCATGTTAGTGAGAAGCATGTTTATTTGTGGAGGGAGGCTGAAATCGAGCGATGATCTAACTGAGCATTCCGATGCATTCTGGCAGTCATCTATAGTTATGCAGCTGCGATTGTAAACATGAGTGTGACTGGACAAATATAATAAAGTTAGTCAGTGCATACTATTTCAGTTATAAAGTTGACTTTAGACGCGTGTGTAAAAGCAGGGGTGGATACAGAAAACGTCTTAGTTTGAGGCACTGGCGTGTATTTATTTGCGGCTACTTTTAGCTCGCTGAACAGTTAAAAATGACGATGATGTAATTGTTATTCACAACAAGACAATATCGATGTAACCCGTCGAACCTGGCATACTACAATTCCCGACAAGCACTGCAAAGTTACTTCCGTTTTTTGGCGTAATAGCCTATAAGTAGCTAGCTAGGCTAGCTAGTAAGTGAGAGCGCCAGTCTGTTCACCTAGGCGACTGAAATAATAAGGCATTGTGGAAATTTATCCTAGCATCGAGCGACAATCGACGGGTACCAGTTGCGTCGTTTTTTTTTTAAAAAAAAACATATCATGGGTTTTGGAATAGGCTCGATGATTACCTCGTTAAGTACTCAGTTATCTTATGTGCATGATTAGCTGTTAGCAAGTTTATGGCGAAGTTTAATTAATAAATTTAACGTGCCGATTCCACGGCAGGCGTTATACACCGTTATAAATGTAGCAGCTGGCAGTTTGTTGTCGGGCACGGAGTGTTATGTGGTTAGTTAATACTTGACAGATTAACGCCATCAGCCTGATCTGTTTGACTAAATAGGTGATTTCTAACTCTCTATTTTGATTACGTGAGCACCCGCTGAGCAACCTCTTTTATGTAGTTACTCGTCACCGATTGAATGGCTAGCTGACGTATATATAAAATAGCTGCCAGTTAAAACCACGTACTTACTGGTTTGTGTGCTGGTCGACCAACGGAGAATGGCGTGTTTATGTTTCCGACAGATCCTCTTAGTGACATGCCCGAAGTCAAGCCCATGTTCCGAGAAGTCCTTCCCAAACAAGGTAAGCCGGACAGCCAGGGGAAAGGGGGAATACTCTGTTTACATTCCTGCCTCTTCTAGTTAATAAATCCATGCCTGGGGCAAATCAATTTTCAGATAAGGTTCGTCCAGATAAAGAGACACACCAGCACGCCGCATTCCTGCTGCATGCCTACAACATGCCTGGAGTCCATCCATTCACGCTAGTTATCATGTATATCTAAATGTCTATTTAATACTTCATTTTCGAAATGTCTGACAGGTTTCATAAATGGCTGATACTATCTTGAGGAAAATGTTGTTCGTTCATGGTACATTTATAGTTATTTACAGTAGCTGTCTTGTTGTAAATATGTGCAGCCGACTTGACAACACGAGTCGTCACACACAAGATCTATTGAAACTGCTGTTAAAACCGTAGAAATTAAAGTGGCGCGTCGTCATGTTCAGGGCGGCTGTCCATGGACGATGTGCCCACTATGGTCCTCTGCAAGCCTAAACTTCTGCCGATGAAGTCTGTCACCCTGGAGAAACTGGAGAAGATGCAGCAGGAGGCACAAGAAATCATTCGGCAGCAGGAGGCAGCACTGAAAGAGCAGAGACAACAGGAGCTAGTACAGTCTCAGTAGGGACCGGGGGTGTAATGACATTATCTGGCCTTTGGGGGCGCAGTATGGTCACAACCTAATAATATCCTAACATATCGCAGTAGCTAGGGTGAACTTCCCCAGTATACCCACTGGATAGAATAGTAAGTATGGTGTAGAGCTTTGTGTGCTTCTGGTTTATTGTGAGTGCTCTTAACCACCACTATGAGGGTGTTGACCCATTTCTCCCTAGAGCTCCTAAATATGACTGTCATTGTAACAAGTTAATCCCTTGAAGTAGTTCACTGGACTTGCATGTAGTCTGTTTAGTTTATATTTGAATATTAGGCTACTGCACACAATGACCAAGACATAGGTAGATAGCATAATTCAATTTCAACTACTTTTACTTGATCTTTAATTTTAATATTTAATCTCAATTTGCCTGGTGATCTGGGGGCAAGTTGTATGGGTAGCGTGTTTCATAAGAGTGGATAAGTTTAGGCTGTTTTTGAGAATCGTCAGTGACCTTTAAAAGTTGTGCAAAACTAGACGTAGCGGAACCTTCTACGGTCTGACCTAGTGCAGGAATGCATGCTTGGGATCCTCTGTGCCACATTAGCTGCCTGTAATGCAGAATGCAAATTGGTTGGGTTCCTTTGGGTAGTTGCTATGTCTTATTTAGCCCTACAGTGTCACCTGCTCTCAGCCAGGGCAGCTTACACTGTTGTGGGCAACAGGCTCTTAAAACCATGGGTTGCCTTAGGTATACAGTGATTCTAGTGGAAACAGTGAGCTTACCATGTACTGAGAGGAGAGACCTTTGAGAGATGATGTAAAATATGGGTGGAGGGCATTACACAAAGATCAGGATTTACTGCTGGCCAGGGATCTGTATAAAGACTTAAGCTTCTCATTTGCAGCAGAAACAGGAACTTCAATATTGAAACCATCAGTAATCACGAGAGTGACAAGATTTTTTTCTTTGCAGTTTATTGTAAACATGAACAGCGAGCAAGACTGGGCACATTTCACTTTCCAGTGTTCATAAATATAAAAATAAACATTCTAGACACCATTTTGTGAAATTTTCTAAATACTCAACTTTGCTCTGCATTCTGTTCTTCATAACCTTCAATTTCGCGTCTGCAAAACGGCAAAAAAAGACTTTAAGCACAGCAAAGAAATAGCAGCCAACAGGGGAGTAACTGCTGACCCCATACCGGCTCCCTTTGTAAAGCTGGATGCACAAACCCGTGACTTTTGTACGAACACTGCTGTCAGGGAAACCATGGCAGTGACATTGGAACTCAAAAGAAAATGGAATGACAGTGTCATTGAAAGGTGTGGCACTGAGACCAAGCTAGCTTATTTCTACACCGCCATCCATACATGTCTCGGGTGAATCTTAAAGTGCCATTGCACCCGTTACCACCCCACCCCCTTTCTTTGTTATTAAATATACATTCTTTACAGCCGACGGAAGCAATTGGTACCTAAACTGTTAAATATACAAAAAAGGAAAGCTGGAAAATTCGGCTAGATCTGGCACAAGAGAGGCTACCAAGTTCTTTAGTAGCTCTCTGGTTTAAGGCGTCCACCGTCCCCCTCACTGACAAAGCGCTTGCGCCCCCTGTAGGGAGAAAGGAAAACAAATCACAGTGGTTAATTTTTTTTCTTCCAAGGACTAAAGTGCAAAAGTTTTGATGTGCATGCTGGTAATGGAAACTTTAAAATGTTTCATGATTCAGAAAATTTCACACATGGAGGCACCAGTGTCCTTCCTACCCCTGTATGCTGATGCATGGAGGCTTTAACCTACAAACTGCTTTGAAACCAGCTTGAGTCTCAGAAAAGCCTAAAGGACAGCACTGATGCAGGTAGACCTGGTCTGACCATGAAGCAGCTGAACCATAACCTACCGAAAAGGACACA
The DNA here is from genome assembly GCA_019775955.2 of Pollimyrus isidori. Lineage (NCBI taxonomy): Eukaryota > Metazoa > Chordata > Actinopteri > Osteoglossiformes > Mormyridae > Pollimyrus > Pollimyrus isidori. The sequence goes on along the minus strand of JABFDZ020000045.1, from coordinate 4,591,487 downwards.
GGTCCTTCACACTTTTGTCAATGATCCCAGCGCTGAAGCTCTTCTCAACAAACTGCTCCAGCACAGAGTAGGCACATGGCACATCAATGTTTATTTCCGCGATGTCACTGTAAACTCTCTCAAATCCCTGGAAAATGAGAAGATAAAATAAAACAAAAAATAAGCTGTGCGACGCAACAATTTAAAATCTGATTGATCCCAGAAGCACCAGGGGGCGCCATTACCCTTCTTGTTTGGTCCACCGTGACAATGGAGGACTCACAGAGGAATTTCAGCAACTGCAGCACCATTTTAAATGTCTTTTCCCCTTTGGACTCCAGAACCATGACTATTGCCTAATTTTAAAAGACAGGCAGTATGAAAACTGTGTTAATCATCTTTGATATTTATATTCATGAGAATAAACCACATAGTTAGAGGTCACACAGTCAATGCTTTGCTACCAGCATAAAAGCACAGAAATGTCAACCGTACCTCATAGACAAACTCATGGTGGAAGTGTGGTACCTCCAGCTCTCTGAGACACCTCTCTGCCTCCACCACGTCACCAGACAGCACGTACTCCTTCAGCAGGAGGTTTACCTGCGACGGAAGCAGGCAGAACAAAACTGGAAGGGCTCACAAAACCGCTCAGCACAACACAGAGGACCGATAAACCACGTTCGGCTTTTGAGAGCGCGTCACGTAAACTACACGGGGACTAAATCGGCTGCTGTTTATCTGTTGATTATCCCGGTCTGGATCAGCACTGGCACAAGCTTGAGTACACCCTGGATGGGATGCCAGTCCATCGCAGGACACAACTGAAATAAAACTACAGGCAATTTAGAGAGGCCTAACGGCATATTTTTGGATCTTGCAAGGAACCTGCAGTACCTGGAAGAAATCTGGGGTATATTTTCCAACAGGTCCCATAGTTGGAACCGTTTAGGTGCCTGGTTACAGTTAAACGAAAATTGTTACCATTGTTAGCAACTCTTCTTTTTGGGAAACACCCCTGTATGAGGGGGAGCATATGCAAGCTTCACACTGACCTGAATCCAAACCTTTAGGTTGTGAGGGAACTGCATTTCTCACCGAGCTGCCCTTGTATCGACTAGCAATATGCTCAGATCATTGGGGAATCGTGTCCTCACCTCCTTGACGAGCTGCATGACACTGCGTTGGCCCCCACCGCTCCCCCACAGGTTCTCTATGCGTCGGCCCCCCCTGTTCATTTTCAGCAACACAGCTGCCCTGTCCAGCGCCGCCCTGTCAATCAATCAGCCAATCAGATCAGCCAGCGGTCATATGACGGACCTCACAAACGAGCATCAGTGGATAACAAGACATTCAGTATCACCCCAACCAACGCTATACGAGAACCTTCCGGCAATTATTGTGCAGTCAGTGAGGGGTTACAAAACTAGATCCAAAGAGCCACGAAGATGCGCCTTTGAATACGAGATACCTGGTGTGTTCACAGTCCACTTTGCCTTTGTAACTGTCAATGTAGCTCTTGGACAGGATTTGGTCCCTGACGGCTCGAGCAATGAACTGGCCCACAAGCTACAAGAGGAGGAAACGAGCTGGTAAATAGTATTCATTTACACACTAGGGTTACCTTGAAATGCAAACAGGTCGTACAAACACCGGCCCTTGACTAAATTCAGGGAGTACCACTCCACACCGATGGGATGCTCAGAATTTTTAAAATCAGAGAGAGAATTCAGCAGTGCTGCCATGACATTTCATGCTCCCTCCATAAAACGCAAAAGGGAGGGAGGTGTTTAGACAGCCCTTTCATAGATGGTGTGACATGGCATGCGCGTTTGTTTGCACGGCTATTCTCCCGCCACAATCCAGGCAGGAGGAGGCTGGCCTGGTGCTCCTGTGAGGAACAAAGCCGGCCCTCAGCAGCCTTTGTCTGTGCGCAGAGCCTGAAAGCACCACAGCCCTTTCCATGGCCCGGGGACTCGGCTAGCCGCGTTGAGACGGCTGGCTGATGACGCACGGACAATGGTGGCAGCTCTTGTGTTCGTACGGTGAAAGGGAATCGCTGAGAACTCGTCTCTGACCAGGGTGATGGCTGACCATCGGCGGGTCCTGCACATCACCAAGCACCCATCTCCATAGCCACAGGCACTAATTACCAGCTCCTCTCCCCCCTCCAGCAAGAAAACCCTCCCCTGTGCCTCTCACCCTGAAGCCCTCCCCTTCACCTCCCTTCCCCCAGCTGCTAACCTGTGGGGCGTCCGGTGTGTCCAACACCAGGTCAGGCAGCTCCCTGAGCACCCCGTCGAAGGCGTGCTCCACGTCGGCGAGTGTCAACACGCGGCCACACAGTGCCGCCAAAAGCTGAGACGTCAGCTCGCGGTGGCTGGCCTTGGCTTCCAGCGCCAGGGACACGGCCAGTGTGGGCACGCCGCTCCGCATCGGGCCCAGGTTCAGCTCACCCAGCAGCTCCTGGGGGACGGGGTGGCCGAGGTCAGCCAGCTACTGGCCCTGGCTCTCCTGCTGGCAAGGCCCTCGAAGCAGCCAACTAAACCCCGGTCACGACTATCGAGATCTGGATACTCACTAGAATGTTCTACCTGGTGGAAAACAGACTTCACAACCTAACACGGTCAACCACCCAACCCTTCAGGAAGCCTACGGCATGAAGAGCTTTTGTATCTTTTGTTGCATTCATTTCCCTTTTTGTGCTACTGGATAAAAGTTTCTTCTTATCTAAAAGGGATGAGGGGGTAATTAAATTCAGCAGTGGTATGCTATAAACATGCACCCACCTGTCAACTCCTGCCGTTCAGCATAGCCGGTCGAGGTCGGCGGGAAACTCACCGCGACTTCATTCGTGTCCCCGTGCTCAAAGTACTCCTGCACGATGGGGGTGACAGTCTTCTCGAAGTCTTGCTCGTCCAACGGCAGGACCACGGTCTCATACACACAGTTCTCCTGTAGAGGATGTGTCACAGGGTCACTGCTGACGGTTTGGTAACGTTTTCATTCAAACAGATTAAGCCGCCATAAAACGTTCAAGTGATTTTCAAGGAGACAAGCTGCTGTATCAGCAGGCCTCCTTCGCTGTTCCTCATAACCCACAGCAGAATGACCATCAATGTCCCACCCTAAGCCAGAAACTGGGAGCAAGATGTACACACATGTCTGAAACCAACACTGACCCCCTCCTCTGAGATGCATGCAATACCTGATCTTCATCGTAATTGGGGTCCTTGACATCGACTTCTTCATAATCGTACACCTCCCCAGGAGGTCCCCAAACTCCCTTTCCCCCGGCACCTCCTGTGGACAGAACAGAAACTCAGCCCTTCACTCTTCCAGTGAGGACTCCGCCAGAACGGCCGCACCCCTGCCACCCGACGGCCTATGGCCAAAATTGGCTCTGGGGTTTGGATTTTGTATTTTCTGGTACTTTGTCATGCCCAGCCGCTCTTGCGTGTCTCCTTCTAAAAATATACATGTGCACTAAATATTACATGTGAATCTATGACAGTTTTGGTGGCTTTCAGAGGAGATGATTAGACCTCCTTTTGAAGACGCCAAACTGGGGGGAAAAAAAAGTCTAGGCCGATGTATTAATTGGGTTCTTGGACACTACAGACGATATTTCCCTCTCTCCTAGTTTAGCAAGCATAAATGCAAACACAAAAAAAAAAACAGGATTTTTTTTTTTTTTATACACCTTCACAGTGTCACTGCCTGATCCCTTAAACCAGAGGGGGGCAATCTTATACACAAAGGGCCGCTGTGTGTATGGGTTTTCGCTGCAGCTCCCTAATTATTTTACTAATAGAGGACCGATTGGCTAAGTCCTCCTCGCATCTGGGTTTGAACAGCTGGCCTAAAGGTTACCCCAAAAACCTGCATACACACCGGCCCTTTGCAGTTAAGATTGTCCACCGCTGCCTTAAACTCATTAATAGTGGGATGAAGTGGTTAGCTGTGTTCATGGGAACCAATCGCTGAACAGTAGCTAAACTCTAGAACTTCAAACCAGAAAACTGATTTATCTGCAAAATGTTCAGTGTGTCTGACAGCAAAAAGAACCTATCAAATGTTAGAATAAGGAAATCCATCACAGCCTACACTACAGACAAGGTAAACAAAATCACTAGCTATCAGAAAAATCCCATTGCGACAAGCCAGCATTTAGTTAATACATAGCACACAGAAGTCTGTATAGTAAAATAATCAAACAATACATTTACTCTGTCAAGTACCACCTGGAGGAAAAGAAAACTCACTTTACCGGTCTGTACTTACACAACAAGAGTTAGGAAACCCATCAGATAAACAAACCAGCCATTTTCCAAAGGGAGCCCTGAAGGACCGAACAGCACTTTACGCTGTAGATGTACAGTGCACTTTGGTAAAGAAGCGGCTCCCTCAAGCTGATCGCTAAATAAACATCAGGCAGGAGTACCAATCGTGTAATTTTCTGTATTTCCTATTTATTCTGTTAGGGCTGCAGCTTTCAGGGCTGATTGTCCATTTGCTACATTGGTAGTGCCCCCCCATCATCCAGACATTCCTGCACCACAGGCTAATCTGCACCACAGAAAAAAAAAACCAACCACCACTGGCACAAAGTCCAGGGAGTTTTATTAAAGCGCCCCTTACATAAGCAGCAAGTTTCATAGCCTAGGAATGAAAGCAAAGCGATCAGGATAACCAGCTCCCAGCTCCATACCTTAGCTGCTGCGGTTTACGGTGTCATTACAAACCCAGTAACATCACGAGAACCTCAGGCGGAACAATTCTGACCGCAAAGAAACATCTCATCTCCTAAACGCAAACCACAGAGTGATGGAGCTGTCTGTGTTCACACCATACTGCATTACAATCACAACCCCCTTTCAAAAAAAAAAAAAAAAGGTTAGGACACTGCATAAAATGTGAATAAAAACAGAATGCAATGATTTATTACTCATATAAATCCACATATAAACTGTAAACAGAACAAAGAGAACATCGAATGTTGAAACTGTGAAATACTATTGTTTAATGATAATTATATGCTGAATTTGAAATCACTGGATTCTGCTGTATTTACATTTTAAACAGCGTCCCAACTTTTCTGGAAACAGGTCTGTAATCACACAATACAGTTCTTCATGACGTAAAAGTTACCCTTCAGTTCACATACTGAAATGTACGTTAGAGGAAGGAGACTGATTTGCATGAAAGGCTCGGGTTCCATTCACAGCTTATGTGTGTCAAATCTCACTTAGCAACAGGCCCAGTGTCAGCTGGACCACATGTAAACAAATAACAGGCATCCCTGACAATCTGGGGGGGGGGGTGAAATCTCATAACTCAGCAGCATGTTGCTGATGTGACAGAATCGAAGTGGGGCCCCGCGTTAAGCGCCGTGTTAGAAGACTGGTTAATGACCGAGCTTGATTTGACAGGAGGCAGAGCTGAAAGCCTTTCCAACCGCCAACAAGTACAGATAAAAAGCACGTACCCTTCTTTGGCAGGCCCCTCCCTTTGCCCAGTCGAGACTTCCTGTCCAGCAGCTTGCTCTTGGGGCTGGTGGGTGGGACCTGGAGGCCACGGATGCTGTCGCCATTGTCGCTGAGGGAATCGCCCCGGCCAGAGTCCCTGGACGAGTTCTTCCTCAGCCGTCGCTTGGCCTTGGCTTTCACCCTGACCTCATGGATGCTGGGCGCAGAAATCCAGTTGCCATTGACCTCATTGTCCACCGGCCTTGATCCCGCCTTCTCCTCATCCCCAGACAGGAAGGAGTCGCTCAAATTGTCTACCTCTATGGGGGAGGGGGTCAAAATGAACCTGAACCTCACAATTTCACAAGAGCAGACAAAAATCTCCCAATATCCCCTAAAGAATGATCCAGGTCATAGGCCAGCTTGTTAGAAATAAAGGTGAACCTTTATCGACTGATAATACTGGACTGACAAATAAGCAATAAAATACGACTTAACTGGCCATGAATAAAGCTGAAATAACACCATGTTACAATTTTTTAAATAAAAGTTTTACTTAGATTTCATTTCTAATATCTATATAGAGAGTTGGAGATTGTATCAATGATGCTCATTAAAAACTAAAAAATATATGTATACAGACAACATATACACACTAGGTGCATTAATCCGTCATTACATACGCGGTAATACCGAAGAAGTAACAACAATTTAACATAAACAGTAAAATGAACAAAACAGAGCTAACCAGAATTTTATTTTTGCTTAAATACTGAATAATGTATTGACAATAGCAAAATACGTCATAATTACTTTGAAGTTTTCAGATTAAACCTTTTATAGTTTTTGAAAAAATAATTTTACCGCGTGGGGGGGGGGGGGGGGGGAAGGAAGGTCCAAACGCATCATGTTCCACATGTCTACCCTACGCCACCATTTCATAAATGACACCCAAAATTAGGGGGGCATGTGCTCCTGAACTTCACACCATGTGCAGTGGACCACCTCGCAGACATTAGTAAATTAAATAGAATAAAATGAAAACCTGCGTTTCAACGCGACTTACACGGCCGATCCGTTAACTTACCCACGGGGTTAGAGTTAAGCCATGCCTCGCATTCGGTTGTCATGGTTTTTATTCGGCTGAGAAAAGCGTGCAATGTAGAAAATTAAATATATATATATATATATATATCCCGTGACCTATCAAACACAAAAGTAGGATTTCAGGAAATTGTCAAACTTCATCCAAATGAAACAGAGTCAACAACGGCAAAGCGAAAACTTCAATAACACGCCTGTACATGCCAAGCGAGGCCCCCATACCGCGCATCCCGCCTCCTCCGAACTCGCCTTTAACTACTTATTTTAATTTCTATTTTTAAATACGCCCAGGCAGAAAGCTTGCTGCGTGCATTGAATCCTCTTCATACAAAAGTATTTTGAAAAAAATTATGTATATTTAAAGCTCAGAGAACGCATGTTAATAATGTGGACGTTAAATAATATATGCAGAAACTTCGATCATTAGCATGTTAGCCATTTAACTAATCAAAAGCCAGTTTCATAGCTAAAGTTAGCCTGCAATCTGCGATCGATACTAAAGCCTAAAGCCACATTATTCATTAATATGTACAGATAAAACATTATTCTGCGCTATTTTAATGTACTTAAACACATAAAACCCGTTCGCTTTAAAGATGCGCAATTAAACTACCTTTGAATTATTCCCACACAGAAACCACCAACCTGACAACTTCTAGTGCAAACTGCGGAGTTAAAGGGTCGCTGTTGTTGTTTTTGTATTCTCTGCCCAGCAACACTGTCACATGGCACCATTGACGCCATTTCTTATTGGCCGAACGTCTGGAGGCGGATGAGCGGAGAAGCCAATGGGCAAGACCATATAAATTTCCATATATTGTCCTGGAGACATATTGCGATGTGAGACATTCTGCCATCTATGTTGGAGGTTGTGCAACTGCAACATTACGTAATGGGAAACGCGACTGAGAAAAAATCCGCAGTGTGAATGTTTGGGGTCGTTAAAGAGACACTGTATTACAACAGAATTAGTTGAACGGCACTCAAAAGTAGTTATAAATTCAGGTATGACTAGGTAATTTGGATGATCAAAATTTACATTTTAACTGGAGGATTTAAAAAGATAATATATCGGAATGCTGCCCGATATTCACGCAACAAATGATAACTGTACAGTCTACTATTTGGAAACAGTAGTCCCCTCCGAGATATAAGTTAATGTTTACATTCCTTTTCAGTGGGCGATGACATTCAGTGAGTCCCAATGGATACGGCACCATTAACAATAAGCCAATCAAAATGCAAAACCATGCAAGCTGACAGCGACTGTAGTTTTATTATGTAGAATTAACTTTATACATATGTTCGTCACGACTCTTAATTAATTAAGTAATAACGGCAAATAAAGAAATAAGCAAGATGATTTCAATGTGTGTTACGAGGGGATGTTAATAATTATAATCCTGTTTCCTGCGACAGAGATGGAAATTGTCATTCTTTTCAGTGAATCCATTCATCTGAGTTTGTTCATTGATTGGTTCACTTCACAGATATCCTCGAATATTTTTTCGCTCTGAGGGCGCATATTTAATTAATGATATTTGATGCAAATCCAATAATATTATGCCCACCGCCTCTTTCAGACAGCCGTACTTCAGTCCACCAGCAGGTGGCGAACGCGGATGGTGAACGGAATGAATGACGAATCTTTCATTGAACAGGTGAGTGCAGTGGCCAAGATTATTGCGCTGATTGAAAAGATTGGACCCATTTTGTACTGCGGTTTGGTTCGTAGTCAGCTGTGCTACTTTCCACATTCCATTTATTATTATCGTCCCTGTAATGGGGTATAATGGCGACATTATAATGTCAAGGCACTTTACATCTCTGCAACTCATTCAATAGGAGAACTATGGAAAGTGTGCTCTTTAACCTTTGGTAAGCCAAATTGTTTTTTATTAGCTCAGGGCGTACTCTCCGTAATTCTTACTAGTAAAAATAGATAAGATAATAATAAAATGACAGTGGAAAGTAGCATAGCTGACTACAGCCCGAAGTGCACTATAGAATGTAGGAAAGCAAAATTATCTTTTATTAACATGAGACTTACTGGGCATAACTTAATTCTTCCTAGAAAAACTAACATTATTACTAGTAAAAATACAAATTTCACTAGTAAGAATATGAATTCAAGATATCCACAATTCAATTCTTATGAGTAAGAATTGTATTTTTACTAGTAAGAATTTGTATTGTAGAGTTCCATTATTCAATTTTTACTGGTCTTATATTCCCATTGACTTCCATTGTACTTTGGCCGCAAATATCCTGAATTCAGTTTTTACTAGTTAAAAGTCATATTGTCGCACTTTATAAACTCTTACTATTAAGAACACATATTGTAGATATCTACAAATATATTTTGAGTAGTGAGAATTCCAGGCCCACATACCCATAATTGAGTTCTTACTAGTAAAACACAGTGTAGTGGATAGTGCAGGCAACTGAGAAGGTCATCAGGGTGCCTCTACCTCCTCTGAGGGACATTTACCACAACTGCTGCTCTCGCAGTGCCAGTGACGTCACGGGAAACCAATTCTACCAACTACATGGACTTTTCCTTTGCCATCTGGTTAATAGTATTGAGGCAGGTATGCTGGTTCTGTGTGACAGCTTCCTACTTAATTCTTAATGCATATTCATGTTAAGATCTCTGCCTGGCCAAATGCCATTGTAATACACCACCTCACTGTATACTACACAATAATTCCAGCATGTCAATGGCACTTGCCCTTTGCCTACTATTACGACTATTACAACATGTACAGCTATGTTCTGTTAATGATAACTCAATCCTTACACAAAGGCTGCCAAATCACTCCATGTGTAGTATGGTCACATTTTGTATCATCTACAGTGTATAACATATGACGCGTTAGCACTCAGCCGATGCTGTTTTCCGTGTGTGCAATAATTGATATCCAGCATGCGGCTCAGTGGTTCTCTAACACTGACAATATACCAGTTATATTTAAATATGTATAAAATACCTCACTACCCAATTGGCCCATATTATTGCACTGTTTGGTGCAGCTTTTGTCCTTGTTGCAGACTGTATTTTGCTATATGTCGGTGTATGTTGTACCATTGCATCGTGGTACATGGAGAATTGTTGTCTCATCTCATTATGTACATCAGTGGTTCTCAACCTTTTTTGGACAAACGCCCCCTGACCTCATCATGAGCCTCGTAACGCCCCCCCTCCCCACAGA
>JABFDZ020000045.1:4494398-4581624 GCA_019775955.2 Pollimyrus isidori | reverse complement strand
TGGAACTGTAATGCGGTCAAGAGAGCTGCCTGGAACTACGTTCGCCGTGCGTTTATCTGAAAATAATTGCACACCTCCGAACGTTCGTCAGCCAATCAGATTCAAGCATTCAACGGTCCCGTAGTATAAGTCTGTTTAATGTATATGCTTAAAAATTATAACTAATATTTTTTTTAAACTACCGCCCCCTATTTGCGTCTGAACACCCCCCTCTCAGCCGTCTCTTTCTCAACGCCCCCCGATGGCTTTCAAACGCCCCCAGAGTGGCGGTACCGCCCCCGTTGAGAAACGCTGATGTACATGAACACAGCTGTTGATGACAATGGAGTGACTTTGAATCTTCAACGGCAATGTTCATGAAGGAATAGGCTTTATTTTAAACCATCAAAACAGCTGACAAGGGCTGAAATGAAAGCAACAGAAATGAAGAACTTACCAGACAAATGAAACATCTTTGTTTAAGAAACCGTTTATTTTAGAAAAGGTATTCTCTATCATTATGTCAAAACTGACTTTGGAGAAAGTAAATTCAAAACTTATAAAGTATAGAATTTAATTTAAAAATAACATGGCTCATTGGTCTTGGGGCCTAATTGTTGCTTCGGATGTGAGAGCACCCGAGTTTAAATCCTGGACGAGCGCTGAATTTCTACCAAACTAAAACAGATTTGTACAGTTGCTCATGCTAGAAACATCTTAAGGTTCACCCATGGGCTTTCTGTACTCGTTGACTGTTGTATTGAAATGCTACCACTGAGTGCTCTACTGCACTTTTCACTCAAATAGCTCCTACTAGATTCTCTAGATGTCATTTGTATTACATTTTAAATAATAAATTCTTTGAAATATCTGCCTCACTTCTCTGTTGATTTTGACAAGTGTTTGCTAAAGAAATAATTTTAATGTAAGAGTTAAATGTTTGACCTTTGTGACTGTCATGGTCTGCTCGTCCGATCCTCCTGTGTGCCACGCCCCCCTCATTACCTCGTGTTAATTAATGATTGTAATCACTTGTTGCCTGTTATCTTCGGCTTCCCCAGATCTGTCATTAATGTTAGTCCATCGCTGTGCTGTGGATTCCCCCCTAAACCCTGGTATCCCGCATTCTCGCCTGCCTGCCCGTCTACCGCGATCGTAAGACTGTTTATGTTTTATATTCCTCTGTAGCATAGAAAAAGACAAGTTAAAGTATACTCTTCTTAAATAGTTTATTCAACTTTTATTTAAGAATGTCTCAAAATATTCAACAATTAAATTACAACCCACATAATTATGGATGTAATGGTTTTCACAGTATATAAAACAGAAAGATGTTAGAATTCAGTGTTCATCACCTCTTTCCATCACAGATAATTTCACTTTTTAAAATTTTAAATTACAAACATGGTCCAGTTCAAGTATGTCTCCAGTCACAGCATTTTATTAAAGTTATGTTGTCAGCATGTCATAAATTTCTGACCTGGTAATGATTGCATTTTTGTTTCATTACTCACAATATGGATATATCAAAAACATATCGTGTGTCATCTTGGGTAAAACTAAAAAAAATAATCTTATCTTCCCATGTGTCTGATCTGTTGGTTAGTTTTTCTGTGGCACTGTTGGTTAATACAGTGTGCTCAGTACCCATAATGCACTACTGCGCTCTAAAAATGAATTGATTGTTAAGTTTGTACACTTACAACAAGGCAGAGCCACCTGCTGAAGTGAAGCTGAGGTGTGGAGCCTGATGTGGAACTGAGACTCAGACCTGCTTTATCTGTGATACACTGGCCATTCGCACACATATAGACAAGGAATACTAGCAGTGAAGAAATGGATATAAGGTACCTGTGTAACAACAGGAAAGTGAAACAGTCAGACCTGTTTTGAATGTCACACCGACACCTGCTTGTTCCCCACTGGGTTGCTTCGGGTCTATTCCCCTGATATTTGGTATTTACGTCACTACCAAGAGGCAAAGGGTTTGCACCCTGCAGCACGGAGTGGGCTATTCCTGGAGAGACTGTATTCGCTCCATCTAGGATCTACAGCTGACCCATTTAGTGGAGCAAACAGCGCCACTGTAGACTACAGAGCATTCTAAACATTCTGTACATGAGCACCTTGTCTGAGCCAAATCTTAGCAAGTTCTTCATATTATGGCACAGAAATGTTAAGAACATTTTCTATTCAACTTCCCTATGAAATGATATTCCGATGTAATAAATTTATAAATAATAAATACAATTCAAATACATTCTGCAAATTATAAAATAAGCTCAACAGTAGTACTTTGGCACCACTGGTCTGATCAAACATCTTCAAAACAACTAGAAAAATAAAACTGACAGAAAACTGAAATTCTGAAAAAGCAGAAGTTTAATTTGTGTCATTTCTGAGCAATTTGACGCCTGCATAGTGAATCCTCCTGTGAGGCTGATGACCACAGAATACACATCTCATAAAATCCGTCACACGCTATGTACAAAGCAAAAAAATAACAGTGCATTTACATGCACTGCCACCACAGCCCCAGCGGGGCCACTGCTTTGCAGAGCAGTTAAAAGACCCTGAAATCTGCAGGATTTCTCCAGATAAAGGGCGGCGGTTCCTTTAGGCACTGGGCACGAGTCACTTCATATAGGGACCACCTATAAATTCTTTCGCAGGTTCAACATATGTTGATTTGGACAAGAAGTGTATTGGTTTTTGGGCTAACAGAGTAAAGTTAATTTGCAGTACCATTCACAAATCCAAAATGTACAGTATGTTCAGTTTTGGGCAGGTCACCCACCATAGGTGAATGGGTCACTCTCGTGTTCGGGCCTTTTTTCGACTGAGACAGAGTGCGGAAATCTGACGTTTGAACAGCGCCTTGGTGCCTTAGGCGTGTCCTGCTGGCATCCAGACACGGTTTAGCATGTACTGTGACTGGTTTCGCTGGCAGAGCCTTGTGCCCCCCCCCCCACCACCACGACATGTCTGCTGGGTTTAGGGTGGGCTCGCGTTCGTGCTCGGTAAGCTCTCCTCGGCTAGCTGAGACAGATATTTCTGTAAAGAAAAAAAAGCAAAGATCATCAGACATGAAAAAGCTGTGAACAGAAATTGAGGTATGCATCTTCTGTCAAGTGCCAAATCCAAAATGGGGAATTTAAACTGCCATGATTTGTTAAAAACAAAGAATGAACTAAAGTCCCCTTTATCATGCTGCCTTAAGCAGACCGTTTCCCAGCAATCCCTATGTGCGTGAAACAATCTATGGATGCTCTCATTCTGGGATTATGGGGCTCTGACCCTGAACGAGGGGTTGTATGAAGGAATACGGTGCTCTGTAACCAGGCCTGGCCCGGTCTGATGGACAGCACATCTGTTTTTGAGCATTTTGCCTGAGATGCTGCGCAGACCTCGCCCCCAGGGTTTCAGCTGTGCCAGGGCTGAGCCGAGTGAGTGGGGGTGCTGGCGGCCTGGGTGGCGGGGGCGTAACTCTGCCTGGATAGTAGAGGGCAACTTAATACTGCTCAATGCATGAAATACTCATGTCTGTCACATGGTCAGGAAGATATGGGGGTCAGCAGAGGCTCTTGAACTGTAATTCAGCCCCCCCCCCCCCAAGGGTGCAGGGTAGGCAATGCCGGAGAAGGGAAACATACGTGGAAAGTTCAGGTCCAGAGAAGGTACAAATCCAGACCAAGATTTTCAACCCACCAGCTGAGTGTAAAGAATCACATTCACAAAGTGTTCAACTGGTTGGCTGGAACAAAATCTTGTCTGGATTTGTACTTTCTGGACCTGAACTTTCCATCTCTGAAGGGAAGCATTCTGCAAGCTCAAAGTAGCAGCCTACAGTGGTCAAGAGCTGGACCAGGTTCTTCCAGGAACATCATACTCTTTGTCCTTTGGAACCCATGGCAGAATCAGATATTGTTGCTGACTCTTTTCCAGCAGGTAATAGCTGGCAGCCAAGTTTAGCTAACAGGTTAGTGAGTGACCTCTCCATCTTGTGCTTTGTTTTAACACAGAGTAACAAGTGTTGACATTACTGGGATGATTTTTCTTTCCTGCTGGCATAACAATGGTGATAAGCTTTTATGTCATAACTAATAAATGTTCCACATTTATTTAACTCCAGCCCATCCCGTCAAGCCGTAAGCTATTTCACTACTTTGAACTGGCTCCAGACAATGTCTATAAAAACAAACAACAGCAGAGGTGCAAAGTACAACCCCCCCACCGAGCGATTTGACCAGAATGTTCTAAAACCTTATCAAGACCCAATTCTGCAACAAAGGGGTCGTGTCATGTTTAAATAAAGCACAAAAGCTTTTTGTGAAGTGACGCATGTCACAGTTTGAAATTGCCAGTAGCTATGCAATGCCCTCTTCTGCAATCTGAGATCTTTAACAAAATTAGCAAGTGGACAGAGAGAGGAGGTGGACTGGCCATTCTGTGTGCTACAATATGAAGCTCACTACCTCACCAAGATTCCTTGCTCCATAGTAACACCAGTATGCCTTTAAAGGAATGCTGCTTCAACGAGAGCCCTGGAGAACCCCCCAGGAAAGTGAAAGTGCAGTGGCCCGGATGGACGACCCCCAGGGCCCCACCTGCAGGTTCCTGTAATGCACGGTGCTCCTGCAGTGGGACGTCCTGGCGGTCTCCTCGCTCGTATAGAACAGGTCGCAGAGCTTGCAGTAAAAGCCACTCCGGGGCACGATGAATTCAACCCCTGAGAACAAGATCAAGCTAATCAACCAACATTCATAACATGCCACAGCCTGCAGTGTGACTCAGCACTCAAAACTAGCATTTTAAAAACTGTCATTTAAAAAAATTGCAAAATGAAACTCCCCAGAAGACAAGGTTTATGGTCTAGGGTTATGATTTGTGCTCCTGGGTTCAAACCCCAGATGACCCCAACATTTCTCCTCCATTATATCTGGTCCATACAGTTACACCAGAACTTACTTTACTGGAACCATCTATCTCTTCTGGAGACACCTGTACTGACTACATCCTACCATGTTTTCTCTGATATTGTTAACTATGCCCATGAAATGGTTTTACTTGCATGGTATAGATCATTTGAGGTAGTGTGTGACTCTTTCATTTCTTTAAAGTTAATGTCATGACCAGATACCGGTCAGTTGTAAATGTTTGTCTGACACCCAAATGAAAACAGGTGACTTTAAAATTCACAGCCTTCTCAGTGACCCCAAAGGCTCTGAAACCATGCATCAAAAATAGGCAGACAATTCCCAGCGGACGGCCAGCTGTGCCGCTGTCCTCGCTACGGTCCTCTAAATCATCCCTTACGTAACATGCTGACTGTCCAGCACTGCTGATCCCACCACTGATGGGCTGAGCAGGCGCTAAATTGCGGTTTGCTCACCCAATGGGATGCTGCGCTCGCCCAAAACCTTGTCATGCTCCCACGTGGCCAACGGCACCGATTTGACTCCATCATCTGTCGGGCTTTGAGACGGATTCTGCAACTCTGAAATTTAATTATTTTGAAAGGTTGCATCTATTTCAAGCACAGTAAATGTAACTTAAGGTCAGAGGTGGAAATTTCAGGTACAGAAAGTACAAATCCAGACCGTGATTTAGTTTCAACCAACCAGTTGAGCATAAAGAGTCACAGTTACAGAGTTCTCCACTGGTTGGTTGAAACAAAATCCTGGTCTGGATTTGTACTTTCTGGACCTAAAATTTCCATCTGCTTGAGATGAAAAAATGTGGGAAAGCAGTTTTTTATAATGGTGTAGTTTTCTCTGAGAATACCTTTCTTGGGCTTCTCTCCTGATGTGTCCTCCTTGTGTGGAGCCTCATTGTTTGCCTCCAGGGTAACAGGCGCTGGCGTCTCCGCCCTGCTGCTAAGCGTGTGCGTAGACTGGGTGGCCTCACTCCCCTCCTGGGAACCTGCAGGACACTCCTGCTGAGGCTGGGCCTCAGGTACGTCCAGGTCCGTGCAGCTGCATGCCTCTTGGGAGGCTACCTGGAGCTCCTGTCTGGGTTCTGGGTCAGACTGCCCTGTGGTCCCCGAGTCGGGGGGAGAATCTTTGGTGCCCGTGCTGACATCAGACAGCGGCATCCCTGTCATCTCCTGTGATAGTGCCGTCCCATCCTCCTGAGTCGTTTCGTTTGGGACCCCCCCCTTCTCAGGACACTCAGAAGAAGTGCAGTGGGATGTTTCTGGGTGGGCCTCAACTTTGGCCTCCTCCTGAAGGTCCGGGAGGTCGGGTTCCACCATGCCATCGTCTTCTTCTTCACCCACCTCATCAACGGTTACCAGCTCCTCCATGTTCCTCGGGTACCAGGACTCATCTTCCTCTTTCTCCTCATCTCCACTCTCCCATTGCTCCACCTGAGATGCACATAGTGTCGGGAGTCACATACTGACACTCTCCAGTTTGGCTTCTAGGACAGGCCAGGAAGCCATATCTCTCAGCAAATACCTGAAGCTGGTGTCTCAATAAAATATCCTGGCGTGTAAATGTGTTACATCAGCTTATAACTAAAAGAAAGCAAGTGAATAACAAATGCAAGCATGCCTAATCGTTTGGTGGCCAAAGGCTGTGAATTAATAATGATAAGGGCATGTTGTGTGGAGTGGAGCACCTGGCTCTCTTTGTCCCGTTCACTTGTGGGGTGCGGCGGTGTTGTGGCTGCATCCTTTTGTTGAGTCTCCGTCACTTCCTAAAAGGGGTCCGTCATTAATGTTATATCAGGTAATCGTTCACAAAGCCAAGCCTCTTTGTATTGACCACACCTGTCATTTCATATGAACATCAGCAGCTCTGTACCACTCAGGACATAACACCACAGTAAGACATACATGTTCGTTTGTATTATGCATATTATATTTTTGTTTCCATTTTGTATTTTCTATCATTGTTTGTATTATATAAAAAAGCTGATGACACTGCATTATACATAAGTATTATGCATATGATATATTGTAATAACGTCCAAGTGTGTACTTGGCTTTCTGCCTCCTTGTCGTCTCCTCTCACTTCCTGCCTGCGATGAGCCTTCTTGCTCTTCCCCTTTGCTGGTGATGCTGGTTTCCTGTCCTCCGGTATCCGTGGGGCCGGTGGATCCTCCAACAGCTCCGCCTCTGCATGTCGTGACCTGTAATGCTCTGAGGAGTCTTTTCTTTTTGACTTGGCTTCGTGACGTTGGTAGGGTACCCGCAGGAGCTTATCTGGCTTATATGCAAATTCCTTTTTGTAAAAGTCCTCTTCCTTGCTTCTGTATGAAGAGAAAGGCAAGCTCTGAGGGCTACCCCTGGGGTAGCGATCTCTGACCCCCCTCAGGCCGTCAGCCCACTCCTCTGCCGACCTGGGGCTCATCCTGTCTGTCAGCTTAAGGTAGGGCTTTCTCCTGTCGCACATCCTGCCATTGGGCCTGTCGTCGTCACCGTTCCTCCAGCACGCCTCCTCGCGCTCGTCCTCCCGCGTCGCTTGCGAAGACCAGTCCCAGGAACCCCGCCGGGGGCCCAGGCTGCTGTTCCAGTCCCCGCGGCAGGCCGTGCCTGGCGGGCTGTGTGTTGAGCTGCATGAGGTAAAGCTGGGGCTGTGGGAACGTGGGCTCAGGGAGCGGCTGACGGGGCTGCGTGACCTGGCGCGCTCCACTGGATAACTGGGGGGGATATCCGAGCGGGGCATTAGAGCCGGGCGTGACGCGGACAATGTGCTGCATTTCACAATTTTGATGTTAGTTGTCAACACATTTAAACAAAGATACATCCTGTTGATGGAGTGAAAGCCCTGCGCTGCAGGACACTGATCCTGAGGTATCGATCACTGCCAGGCAGTTGTTACCACTTCATCATGTTATTGACAGTGGCCTGCACACATATGGAATGTAAACCACAGTACAAAATTAAATCATTCATTCTGGCACGTGACAGATGCCAGATTGTTCATAGATGGTCATTGGGCCTCTTACTAATGCTATTAAAACACAGTTGTACATTCTGAAACAGCCCTACACATATACATTGCAACTACTGCACCTGAAAATAATGTTTCAAAAAGCAGTGAACAAGAATGATCAAGTCACATTTTTTGGCATGAAATGCTACAGTAATTTTTATTCTTACCGGTCAATCTGCTCCATCTCATCTCTCTCCCTCTGAGAATTAATATCCTGGATAATGGATTCCACGTCCTTGCCCGGTTTCTGGAAAGCAAATCATTAAACCTGAGGAGAATCTGAATGCTCAATGAGATGAAAGTCACAGCTGAATGCACGGCGTCCCACACTGAGCTTACCTTCAGCTGGAGCTCCTTGTATCGCTTCGACATTCGGATGAGAAGCTTCTGGTCATTGATCATTGCTGGCTGAAGCTGGTAGTACTTCACCATTGCCTGTGCAGCTTCAATGTAAGCCATTTCCAAAAAGGCCTGAGGTGGAAAATAATATGCAGATCAGTTTTGGTACTCAAGTGTTCTGATATGAGGATGAGGATACAGCGTTCCTAAAACTTTCCCAAATGAATAAAATCTCAAATAATACCTCAAAGAACTGTAACAAATGATGTGCTAGAACATAACCAGCAAATGCATAACTAATGCCTTACCACTTGACTATGTGACACAAACAAATGTTAATATTAAAAAGGCAAGTAGTCTAAACTCGGAAATGGATAGTTCAGGTCCAGAAAGTCCAGACCAAGATTTTGTTTCAACCAACGAGTTGAGTATAAAGAGTCGCAGTCAGAGTACTTAACTGATTGGTTGAAAAAAAAAATCTTGGTCTAGGATTTTGCTTTCTGGACCTGAACTATCTAACTCTAAAACTATCTGAAACTAGTCTGTGATGCCAGGAGACAAGTGAAAACCACCTGGTGAGTAGATCGCATGAGGATGTAATTGGTAACTTTCCCAAATGGAAGACCCAGGTTGATGACATCATTTTCTGTGCAGCTGCCCTCTGGCAAGTTACAGATATGAACCACTCGACCCGGGGTGGTCTTCCTAAGGGGGAACTAAGGATAAAGCACAGATGCAAAGCAGAGTTACAGCAACAATGTAGCAACATCAATTTAAAACAAAACACCCTTGTTTGTGCTACAAGAAAGAAATCCTACTTTTTGAACAGGTAGATAAAATCAAAACCTGTATGCATACAAGAAAACCACTGCTGCACATCATCAAAGCTTTTTCTCTGTATCTATTTCACACCATCTGCACATGACTATTCCCGAGCAGGGAACTGGTATGATTCCAGCATGACACAAGATATCAAGGAAGACGTTGACGTGCAAAGCCGTATTCGGCTACCCAGCTAATTCTATAGGAGGTGGCAGCATCCATTCGTCATACTGTGGAAATCGGTTAAGACGGCGTTCGCTTTGAGAATAGAACACCATGTTCTCATGCTCGTTGTCTCCAGTGACACTTGGGCCTGAGCATGATGTAATCCTACAAGGTTAAAACAACCTAAGTGTGGTTGGTCAGACACTTGTGGTGGGAATTCGATAGCACAGTACATTAGGATAGAATGAAGTAAAGGTATTTCAGCAGTAACCCCAGACAAGCGACATTTCACATGCAAAATCACTCGTGGTGATCATTTGTCTGGCCCACATTACATACAGCCTGTCACTTAAAGTATGACTGATGTTCTTGTTTCCACAGAACTGCTTGCACCTCACTGCCATCAAAGCGAGCTGACAGACTGTGACATCTGCAGGACAGTCCCAGACCACATGGTTAAGGGTCAGCTCCTATTGGTATTTCTGAGGAGAAAACAGAGCTCTACTAGACAGATTTAAGGCACCTGTGGGGAAAGTCACTGTCATGTCAGCATAGTTTGCATGTCATCGAATTTAAGCCCATTAAATAAAGCATGAGGTTTGGGCCCCTGGGCCAAAAGTGACATTTTGTGTTTACAAAATGCCCTAAAATATGTTTGACAAACTCCTGGGGAAACACACTGTCTTGGAGGTGTCCAGTGGCATTTAAAGGCTGTCCTTCATACTTCATACATGGGATGCATTTAATCAGCCCACACTTACATGTTATTACTGTGTGAAATGGTTCACCCCCATGCTAATCCTCCAAAGCCTAATTGCTTGGCTGCAATACCTCATTTAACGGCCTTTGGTCCGCGAGCCAGCCTTGTCGCTTTCAGATATGAAAGTGATAATTCTATTGCCACCCCATACCAGTGCAACCCGCTAATAGAAGATCCAGGAAAGGTCATTCTTGGCCCAGCTCGACAAACACAGAAATAGATTCGCAGCAGGATGTTTGTGACTCTGAAACTTAAGAAGAGCAGGCATCTTTCGGGACAATGTCTTTGTCCAGTCAAACATCTCCTCATTTAATGGCTTCCTTTGAACCATATGGAGGAAGAATCACATTGCGGTGACGGGCACTGTTAACACAACCGAGGACGTGACCTTGGCACCAACTGGACCACAGACTGAAACCAAGGAAAATCACAGAGGAAGTTGAGCAGGGTTCTCTCAGAGGAATACAGATGCAGCACTGACTCATTAAAGTCCACAGGGCAGTGCACTGTTTCTGTTAGTCCACTGCACATTGCAGTGTTATTACACCAAGACAATACTCAGAATTTAGATAACTGTATACTGCATGTGGACTCCAGATCGAATCCTAAAAAGTTTGAGTTCTGATTGAATGTTTCCCATAAGAAATAATGGAAAACCAATTAATTGGTTCCCGGCCCCCCAAATTACACCGGGCTGCTCAAACTGGAACCACCTCCGAGACGACACACCATTGCCTTTATTGGCTGAAGAGTTTAGTTACACAAATGACGTTGTATAACAGGCAGCTCCGATGAGTAATCAGCTATTTCTCCCGAATGTCACGTAAAGCAGTGTGAACTGGTTTTCAGTTAATTGACCTGGGAAAATAAAGTTTAAATAAATTACATAAATTCTCTAATAGTACACGTAAGTTAGTGGTTTATTTAATATTAGTTACTGTAATGTTGCGCTGCTTTATTTGGTTAATTGTCCAGTCTGTGAAGAAGGCATTCATGTAAGAATTGCATTGTAGTACAACTCATTTCCTGGTGCGTACAATTTATATTTGGTCAGCGTTCACGATTCGATTTATGATATTCAGATTGAGTACTAGGTCAAACTGATTTGTTCGACTTTCAAGAAATTTGAGTTCTAGTGAATTCGAGAACCAAGGTACCACTGTATAATTCAATTTCTCATCATTATTATGTGGATATATTTCACCAGTTTTATCATGGATCCAAATAATATGAATCCACAAAATACTCTAGGCTATTGACAGATGACACTGCATGTTAGAATACAACCAGAATAATGATGTTTTTCATCACTTAATTAGGCATCATATTTCTTTTCCCAAACACTGAGACACTTCTGTTGACTAATGGGAGTCTGATGTAAGCAAATCAGCATGTGAAAACATAAACAAAAATACACAAGGATATTTCCGGATGGATCCATTTTTAATCTGCTCTCTCTCTGTGATCATATAGGGATTCATCTTGTTTCTGTATGGTCTGTGCTTTACATAAAATGACAGTGCACCCACTGCACTGTGTGTGTGTTATTTCACTCAGGTAAACATATATATTCATAATGGCCAAAGGTAAGCCAAAATTTCAGCCAATGAAACCAGACAGAACTGAAGACTGCTTTGACGAAAAAGTTTTAAAACAGATTCAGTCTAAATGCCAGCAGGAACATCCAGACCACAAACTATGGTCGCTTAGATAAGAAGCCTTGCCGAAGCCTAGTTAAACATCACGTAACTAGGAAGCCACGGTAGCTAATAGGTCCCGTCCAAAAACATTCCACTTTGTGTACTCGGTGCTGACTACAGGTCTTAGAGCTCATCAGACACGAGTGGAATGGATTTCTACAGATTGCATTACTGCTCTAGATCAGAAACATAACTCCTGCACATTCAGCCCTCCCACCCCTGCCTTTTCAAGTGCAACATGGAGTCTCACCATTGGTCTACTAATGGTGAGATGGTCACTTTATACTGAAATTTTAAGCTCAGGACAAATAACATAATAGTTAAATTGAGCTCTTCCACAAAAGTAATATGTACAATTTGGCCAGAATCTTTACATAAAAACAAATACAAAAAAACACCACACTACAAAAATATACAAGAACTAAGAGCGCAGACTTGTGTAAGTATACTATGATGTCATAAAGGGGCAGTAAAATGAACACCTGTTGTTCAGGCAGGTGGGCTTTTAAAGGAGCTAACATTAGCACACCCATACACGTTTGAGTCCCTCTGATGAGAGAGCCATAAATAAAGATTATAAAGAATTGTATAGGTTTAATATGAGATCCGCTTTCTCTTGATGTCCAGTACTCCTCCACGACACCCAGACATCAGCGTTCATAAATAAGACACATTGCCTGCCAAAACAGAATTATGATCTTGAGAGGAAGAAATGCAACATACGTTCTTCCCGGTCAACTGACTTGGCGTTGCTTTTTAAAAATGTTCCAGACGATTTCTGTCAGTTTATAGGCAGACTGTCATCTCAAAATGACAGAACTACCCACTAAATCACTTGTGTTTTCAGAGGCGAGCAGATGAAGCTGCTTGAGAAAGTGACAACCACAGTAAGACCAAGATTTGAATTCATGTGAAATATAAGTTAGTTGCTCTTGCTGTGCACCGATAAACAGAATTGTTGGCCGTGAAAGCCCTTGTGACACATGGTATGGGGTCTTGCATTTCAGAGATTGCAGTGACAGTGTGTTTGTCTCTGGGGACACTGTCAACACGTCCAAGCTATATTTCTGTCACTGTTAGGGCTTGTCGCTTGCTGCGATCCCTGGCCAAGTGCCCTTCTCCCCTTTGGTCACGCTGTGGGGTCCCAGGTTGGCAGTTGGGAGTATGGATTTTGTTCCCCAGAGTCGTCAGTGTCCCAGCCTGATCCCTGCTCTTGGGGATGAATGAGGAGAGGTGTCCTGGACTCAGCATTGTGCGTTTGCCCTTCTCATGTGCATGTCTCTGTAATCCTGATCTGCTGTCTAAGCATGCAAGCAGAAGTGGAACAGCACCCCCCCAGCCACACACTTCTGTCTGGGCATCAAGGACTTGGGACAACGTTGGCATGGCAAGTGGGGTCAAAATCCACAGGAGGGGTGAGAGAGGCGTCGGCGGCATCTGACCCTGCCATTAGCACCCCTACTGCATGTGCCGTGTGACCATATGCTGCCTTTCGTCACTGCTGGTGTGATCAGGCTGAGGCTCCCTGATGCTGCAACCCATCTCCCCTGAGGTTACTCACTTCCTGCAACACCTTATAAACAGAGCCCCCTTACGCCGTGACATCGACACCTCAGTCCCGGATGACTCTATCTGCCATGCTCAGCAGCAATGTTAAGTATTCAGCCCATCACATCAGACAGAAAATGCTTTTCTGCCTAAGAAATTTCATAACTTTTAAAATCAAGATTAAAGATGAAGCTGCTATTGCAGAGTGATGTGTATTGGTGCTCTGGATCACACTTGATACATGCAGCAGCCTGTATACATTCAGGAACCCCAATCTTCCATTACAGCCCCACACAAAATACACATTTTACATATTAGGAAGTACCTACATGCAGTGCCCTGGATCACACTTGATACATGCGGACATCTAGCAAATATTACAGATTATATGTATAGTATGTTATTATTTCAACGCTGCCCTTAAAACCAAAACAAGCATGAGCCACAGACACTCAGCTAGACTAGCATCCAATGCTGCACTTATCTATAACCACAAAACCCAAATGTAATCAAAATTAAGCACATAGGACATTCAAATACGCTGGTTTAATGAAAATAAACATTCTTTCTTTGATCATTTAAAATTTTGCATATATATCCATCCATCCTGAACATCATGGGACAAACGTAGGGGAGGTTGCTGGGTTAAAGGCATTGCTGGGGTCCTACCTACAACATAAAATGTTGCGGTAACAACCAGAAACAAAATGTGGGGCTCCTAAAACTCAGGGCCCTGAGACAACTTTAACTGGACTGGGGCTGACCTTTGACCCCGCCTGAGGCAATGAGTATCCCACTCCTGGCAAGAGATGTGTTTTCACAGGTGCTGCAGAAAAGTAGGGTCCAGAGGATGCATCTAACCACCAAAATAAAACAAAGCAGAACAACCAATAAGACACAACAAAACAAAAGCCAAACAAGACACACAACAAGAATGTTCTTAGAACTGCCTAAATGTCAGCATATCAATTAGCTTACAGTAACTGGAGCCAAATGTTTGGTTATGTTGGGTATTATCAAACACAAAAGACACATGAACGTTACATTATATGGTGCATATGGTATTTATAATGTCGGTCAGATGCTGGTCAAATGAAACTGATCTGTACGGAATGTTTGCAAAGACACATCATAAAATTCACACTCTCAGGCCATTCATTTGACAGTGGCACGACAGCATAATTATGCTACTGTGGAATAATTTAGATAGTAGCACGTATTTCAATTACTAACTCACCTAACCTAAAGGTACAGCACATGCAAACCTTCTTGTAAAAAGTCTCACTCTTTTAGACATCTCTGGAAAATAAACTGGAAAGTAAATGTTGTAATTTACCTTGACTGGCAGCTGCAGAGTAAGCCATGGAGTTGCTAGCTAGGGAGCTCACACATCCTTCAGTAGATGCAGGAAAATGAATAGATCCGACGGCTGGGCTGAAATAACGAAGTATCGCTGTGAACTTCCAAGTCAGAGCACCCCCAGGGTATATCTGATAACTGAGCTCATGTTCAGGCGGTCGACTCATGATAGAGAGGAACTAAAACCAGAAAATGTCATCTTAATCGGCGGATTTGATTTTGTACAGAAAATACCTATTTACCACCAGCCTCTTTAAAAGGCAACTGGGTGAATAAAACACTTATGACCAGGAAAAAAATAAATCATACACTAAATTAAAGGCAAAGTCAGTGAGTATTTTTCTTGAGGTGTATTATTACAGACTGCCGGCTTTGCAGGACACAGAACCCGCTGCTGCTCACAGCTGCTAATTCTTACAGCAGATTTTAGCCCCAGCTCGCAAGCATTAATCAGTTTCCCCTTACGCGACTCACCCTTCCGAGTAGAGTGCACGGTTCTGTAGATGGAGTTTCCCTTTCACATGCTGGTCCCAGTCCTGCATGGACACAGACACTGTAGTAATTCCCAGCATGGTGTCTGCTCCACTCAGTCACAAAGAGATCACCACCCTGCCCCCCCTTCAATGTGGGGGCAATTTAAAGATACAACAGCTTGAGGCACATTCATCTTGTGAAAGACCAACTCCCAGCGGAAAGCAAGATATGAGCAGCATTTACAGCATTTACTCTATTATGATGGAATGCCTGGGAACACAGGACCATTTCATATTGCCAGTTATATCCAAAACAACATTATTTAAAGTTATAAAGGAAACAGTAGGAAAGTAAAAAAAAAAATCAAAACTGCTATCAGATAACAATAAAAGTATGTTATTACAGTCATATGATGATCCTTCCAAGCCACTCATAGTTCTTAAATTACCAGTTAGTATGTTAATGGTAGGCAGATTTTTGACACTCTGGCTGACAGGCCCCACCCACCTTGAGATTATAGACCTTCTTATCACAGATAGTGCAGTGGTGCGGCAGGAGTGATGGAGTGACAGCATGGAAGTCATTGAGTTGATGGGGCAGCAGAGGCATCGGCGCTGCCTGCGGAGCTTCTTCACCTGACTGGTATCCCACAAACCCCTGAGCGCCGGCACTAAAGACTGGCCCACCAACAGGGTTGAACTTGGCATCTGTGGTGGGCTCCTCTGGGTTGTACAGTTCGCCCCTGGTGTGGAACTTCTGGCTGGTGTTTGCCCACGCGCCACCGGCATTCTGAGCCATCTCCAGGTTTCCTGCATGAGGAAAACTGCTGGAAATTTGCCAATGATCCTTGTGATTGCTTGAAGTAAAAGAATCCAGATTCTGCTCTCCGGTGAACCCAGAAGGGAGGCCCCGGCCATCTGATGCAGTAAAATCCCTCTGAAAAGTACCAGCGCTGGTGGCCTTGGCCTGTGTGCTGAGAGGTGCATACTGGCTGTCATGGGTTTTGTTCTGGGTGCCAGACATCTCACCAAAGAAGCCAAACTGGCCACATCTGTTGCTGTTTGAGAGGAATGGCGCAGCAGGTGGAAGGTTCAATTTTTTCCCGAACTCTGACGCATGTTGGCTGACAGGCTGCGGTGATCCACCTCCGATGTGGCCAAGCCTGACGTTGGTGTTTTGGCTTTGGAGGCCCCCACCTCTCGCGAAGCTGGCGCCAACCACCGGGGGAGGGAAGGGCAAAGTGCTGGGGCCAAAGGCCGGGCCCAGCTGGGCACCACCAGCGTGACCATGGGGGGTGCTGATCATCGCAGAGGTCCTCAGCTGGTTGAACAGGGGCTGAGACATCGCCACATTGGAGAGAACCTGGTTGAGGACAGTGGCTGCTGCTGCGGTGTTGCTGTTCACGGCTGTCTGGGCCAACTTCAGCCGATGAAGGGTGAGCTGAGCTTGAAGCTGAGCGAGTTGGAGGCTGGCTGGAGTCAGCAGCAATGGATTTTGCGCACACCCACTTGGTGTGGCTCCAGCCGAGAGTAGCTTCTTATCTGGGGAATCTGAACTGGTGCTGGAAAAAAAATGTATGAATCAACAACAGATCTGGGGAATATACGCTAACATGTGCTTGAGTTTGCAATGGACAAGCGGATGACATGATTCTAGTGTCAAATATCCGACAGCCAAGCAGACACCCAGTTGTGACCTTGTTTAACTGGGTTGTCCTTTTGGATTCTGACGGATGTCCTCACATGGTGGCTATATTTAGCCCTTTAGTTTATTAATCAAACTGTCTTTGAGCATTGGACATTACTCAAACCCACCACCACCTTACCATTTTGCAATGAGAGGTGAGGTGCTGTGAAACCAATTAGAGATGGCAGAAGCACAAGAGCATACCAAAGGTATACCAAAGAACAGGAAGGAATCCTTAATTCATACAATCTGAAATTTTGCATGCAGTCATCCCTCCATCCTTTTTGAATGTGTCTACTTATCTAATGCAAGGTCTGTATGTTCCTGGGGTTCGTCCCAGGAAGGAAAGGGAGCAAGGCAGGGGATACCCTGGACATGGTACCAGTTTAAGATTTAAACTTATGTAGGGCACACTGATGTACTAAGCAGACTGATAACTAAAATCAGACCATGTGTACTGGCATAATTATTATTAACATCAAATGTGTATTTTATGACTTATTTTTCAAACGTAAATTTGCTGCAACAAAATTTTGGTAGATTTAGCACCTCTTACTGTTTCTTTCACTGGCTTTTAAAATCATAACAGGGGCTTGAAGAAACATTGACAGACCATAAAGTCATAACAGCCAGCTGTAAATATACATCCACTTTAACAACCAGCATGGTGTGATATTTCAACATCTTAATAATTAGATAATTAGTACTGTTAAAGAAGGCAAGATACTACATTTGGCAATATGTGCAATATGGGATAAAATTCATATTGTGGGATAATTTGAACCATAGATGGTAGACGGTATGTATTGCTGTATATGATTTGATCTGTAAATTTCAATGCACTATAACTGTTTTTGAAAGGGTAATATATTTCCATAGCAAAGGCATTGCAGCAGGAAGTTGTATAGTAAACTGTTAAAACATTTCAAAGTAGTAATGAATGAAAATATGAAAACATTTAAAGTAACTTCACTGGTTTTATCTCATATTAAAAACACAGGTTGGTTTTGTAAACTGTATAGCTAAGCAGAAAGCAAGACACAGAGCTAAACTAGTGTCATAACTCCATTTATATTAGTATGACCATCTCTCCCATAAAGGTCCTGCCAGGCAGAGTCCTGCAGGGGTTCAGGTACCCGATCGGTAACCCGCAAATTTTGTTGAAACGGGTGAAAAATATTCTACTGTGTCGGTAGTGGGTTCGGGTCAGGTCGGGTCGGGTCGGACGCAGGAGAGCTAAATTGCGGTTTTCAAAACTTCTTGTGCCAACAAAAAATACCCTAGGGCTATATTTTAGTCAGAAAAATCCCTGCATTCAAGATGATAAAATCAGTATGTCTGCATGATCGTTCCCGAAAATCTCTCCCACTTTCATTTACAAAAAACGAATGTGATCTCCTCCGGTTGTTCGAAATGGATGCTGAAGTAGTCAGCTGAGTCCATCAACTGTGGAGGATATCCTTTTTTTTGCACAGTAATAAAAGGAACGCCACAAACGTTAATCTTCGCCTTCGGGTAATCAAAGGAAAATAGACAGTAGGTAGCCTATAAAACCCAATACTGTGCAGGGTAGCCTAATGTACATTTTATATAATATTAGTTTTATTAACACAATTAATTGCCGGTATGGGTATTTGTGGGCATGGCAATATCAAACATCATTTGAGTTTGAAGTTAGGCTACTACCATTTGATTTGCTTATTTTAGGCTGGTATTAAGCGAAATTTATATTTGGCTATGACTTTTCAACTGATGCTGCAGATGTTTGTTGTGTCAATAAACTTTTGTCTTTAATTTTTAATCTGAATGATTTTCATTCGGGTGCGGGTCAGGTGTCGGTATTTATTTATAGCAGATCGGGTGCAGAATGTTATTTTATTTCTGTCGGATAACAGTTCGGATATATACGGGTTTAAGTATGACGGGTATGGGCGGGTGCGGTTTGTCAAAATCAGACCCCTGCAAGACTCTGCTGCCGGGTGCAGCAATAATCATATAAACAATTTTCATATAAATCATATAAATAATAAATTATTTATTATTTGACGCGACTTCATTACGTCATTTTTTGCGTGCGTGGAGGAGAAATTTCTGCGGTAGGATGGTATGATCAAAATCTCTCCAAAATCTCTCTAAAATGTATATCCTATACCGTTTATACCGACCAGTAGGTTACTACATGCATCGATTCATTTGATGAGGGAAGAACCTTAATCTGGTCAATTTTACGGGGAAAACTAGTCAAATAAAACTAATACTGCGTATCTTTGCATAAAAAAGAAACAGGGGGTGGTTAAGGAACTGAACCCAAAGTGTGCAGAGCCAACCAGTCTTATGTTCAGTGTTCTTTCAACTTCAAACAGAAATTTATATTTCTGTAAAAAAACTAATTTTTGTCCTTGGTAGTTTTTTCAAGGATGAGAATCAAAATCTAATTTTCCAAGAAACTTCCTGATATTATATGGTGGCAGGAAAGACACATGCCAAATTTTGTACTGATGGATTTTACTGCAACATGTCAAGCTGAACAAGTAAAGCAGTCGCTAACCCACAATACTATCCTGTTTTGTACATATGATTGCTGAATCCTTTAACAAAGCCCTTCACCTAAATGGCAACAGCTGTACAAACAGGGAGCAGAATGCCTAAGATGTAAACTGTCAGGCCTGAGGCTGCCAATAGGAGAGGGTCCTCAGACTGTTATAAGATTATGATTAATACATTGTTTAAAGGTAATAGTTATATGAGCATCACTAATAGAGCAGATTTAAATCACTTTAGTAATGACCACATTGAGTACTACTACCATCTAAAAATACTCTCTCAAAGCATTGCCCACTTAAAGGACGATCTGGGATAGGAGGCATTCGTCTGTGAATAACACGATTTTACACAAATGTTATCGTGACAGTTACAGTAGATTCAGCATGTCTGGGTGTTACATTCTTATGACTAACATATTGTAACAACGTAGCTAAGTTAGCTTAAAGTGTGAGGCATAATAATACGGCTTTACGAGGCGTGTCCCTATGCAGCAGCCCTGAGGTTAATGTCTCCAGCGCCTCTAAAAATACCATTAGCACATGGAGTATCTTGGCGGAATCTGTTGATGTGCCCCAGTGAACCTCGAAGTGCTTCCATGACAGCCAGCCTTATTGTTAATGACTGCCAGTCACCTTTTATATCTAAAGCAACAGTGGATTCACCTCTTCCCACCAGGATATGGCATATAGGCTAATATTTATAACTGGCATAATAATTTTCACTATCATTATAACTATGCCTATTATTGTTTGTTTTCAACATTTCATTCATAGTTTTGTTTTTTCCATAAAACAGTAATTGAATTATCATTATTATTAATAATAATAATAAGAAGAAGAAGAAGAAGAAGAAGAATGAGGATGATGATAAAGAATGTTGAGAATGTCAGAATCAGTGCCATTCACATGGTATGTTTCAGTTAAAGCAAATGTATTCCATTTATTTGTTTTACAGACAAACTTTACAGCGTGCAAGATAGTAATCTGAGTAAATGAAACACGCCAATTTTAGCTGTTGGTGTTTCGTCCTCTCATGTTACGCTATTTTGTGTTCTTATATTTATAGCGTGACTATGTAGGATTGTGGCGGGTGGTGCTCACGCAGAAGTTCATGGACATAAAAAACATTTTTGAATTAAGACTAAGCATAATACACGTACCGCAAGTACATGTAAACATGATGAGTATCGCTGTAACAGAATATACTGGATAGTTTTTTTGAGTTGAAGCAGCACAGGGCCTTCGTACACGCTTTCTTACTCTATGGAGTGCTACACGAAAAACCAACCATTACAAAGCTGGCCGGCCACTGCAGCCTGAAAATAGAGACTCGGGGGCCCCGGTTCCAAATATGCCCGACGCCGACCTGTCCTGTCACTGCATGCTGCGTACGTGAGGTCGGGTAAACGGGAAAACTGACGGTGCTGTCAGAACTATGTCTCTCCATCGCATCTTCTCACCATTATTTGTCTGCATCCCCAACTGATGGATCTCTTTATGTGGCTAATATTTATTATTATAATCTATAATAATAATAATAATAATAGTAAAATTACTAGTCTCCCCACTGAGGACCAGATAAAAACTGCCGCCAGATTAATAGCCAGCAATTTGTAAACGAACACTTCTAACGAAAATTTTGAATTAATCCTTAATCACTATGAAGATATTAAAAAATTTACTTCCAGTGTTACTTCACGACAGCATTTTCATATTTATGTTTCATGCACCATATCTTAAAATACAATAAATTATGTTACTTAATGTAGTATTTTGACAGTTGTGATGTTTTAATAACTGAATAAAATTTAAAAAATAGTAATTAAATTTTGTTAAGGTATATATTTTTGTACTTTTAACTTTAAATACACATGGACCAAAGGCACAATGATGTACAACAGACTCATTTTTCATAACGTGTGGATATTGATATATTTTGTGTAGTCTGTGCGATTTGCTTAATACCAAAGATGGTTCTGATTTATTTGTGGCTCATGGTAACTACAAAGTGGCCTTCACACATATTAATAGTTAATTTAATATGACTGAGCATATAGTTCGTAATGGTATAGGCCTGATGCTTATCAAGTATTATCTAAATAAAAACATTAACATTACAAGTATATAGCATAGATGTTACTTTTTAACTGCTCAAAAGAACAAGCAATATATCATTAATAATACGGCAAATTAATCCAATTTTAGTAGGACCCTGTGGTCTCTGGCAAATTCAACAAATGTAACAAAAAGCACACCACAGCTATATGGCATATACGGCTGTAGTTGTACACAGGAATCAGCATATCACATTATTCTGTACAGGTACATCTGTAAATATAACTGAACCATATAGCTTCCATTTAAGTCCTATTTAACAAATGAAACATATGTTGATTCAATTGTTTTTTTAAACGTACAATACTATATCTATATGCTAAACTCATGCAAACAAAACATATATACCGAAACAGAATATTTTATAAGTGTCAAATAATTTTTCACCGTTTTCTCACGGTGATGTGAGCTTTTCAATAATCTGACAAATGTTCTACACAAAGCTTACTAATTAAATCAAAGACCTCAAGCTCATTAAAAAGCAACTTTTCCACCAACTTTTCCCACTAATCTCAAAATCTCAAAGAATTACTTCATAAAGGTTTCAACATCCCACTGACAATACTACTCCTTACTCCTGGCTCAAACAAATACAACCAGCTCAAAGGAGAGTAAATGTTAAGGTCATGCAGATGGTCAGCAACTTGCTGGAAGAATCATTGAAATGCACAAAAAATAAAAATAAAGCAGGCAGAGCAGTCTCAGTGTAAGGCTGACTAGTCATTATTACGCTTCAAGCCCTCTCCAGTACCAGCTCCGTAGTATCAGAGAGCCGTACCGACCTGAAGAGACGGACCCACTGGGGACCTCGTACGTTCTGTCCGACTTGGACACACAGTGAGGCAGCCTCCTCTCAGCCGTCACATAGTCCTGCCTGGTGCCTGGGCTCATTTCCCGCTACAGGGCTCATGAATGATGAGGTGTCACAAATGGTTAGCATAAGTGTGAACGAATAAACGGCTGTAACATTAATTATAAAAACATCTCTCTCCACAGTTCGGTTTTCATTTATCTATAGTATTAACTAAGGCTTAATTGCACAATAATTAATCCTCCATAGTACATCCTTGAAAGACCACTGCTTTATTTCATTTAAAAAAATCTACAAAAATATTTTTGTTCCTGTGAAGGAGTGAAAGTGATTTCCCCCACATTCTGAACCTTTTCATCTTGTCATTGCATAGCTGCCCTCACATCTGGCCTAATGTTTTGCATTCTAACATATTCATTATTAATATGCTATACCCATTTATATATTTGAATATTTAACATAAGTTTACTAGTAAGTTATATACACTTAAAAAGTAAAACAACAAAAGTTTTAACATAAAAATAGGGTTCAAAAATCAAACACAAATACTATAGAAAAACTAATACAGGACAGTATTTATACAACAGACTACGAAATTGGCTGGAGAAGATTACGAGATCTTTATAACACTAATGTGGGGCAAACGAACTATGCATATATAAGTACCCATTGATTTATTCTGAAATATAATGAGATTTACAACAAAATATTACAATGACGAAAATAGAACCACATATTTCATAACATTGAAGTTATTAATTTGACAATTTTACAGAATTAGCCTATGTGATTTTACTCGACCCCGCAACCATAACCATGCAGGATACGCAGTGAAAAACGAATTGATATTAATCGAGCAATTAAGCTGTGTTTTAATGAAGCTGTCCAGCAGTTTGTGTGTATTATAGAGGTTTCACGGACACTACAAGGACGCAAACTTTGACTAGACCAAAGCGCCGTGATCTGACTACAGTTCAATTACGATATAATTTCAGAATCATTTGAGAGGGTTTAAATGCAAATACATTGAATCAAAAATCCAGGCATGCTTAGACATTTTTAATGAATCACTAGTATAGTTCCTGGTATAATCATGCTTTAGTAAATGTTCAATAACTACAGTATATGACTACAAATAAACGACCCATCACATCTTTCAAAGTTTACCCTGAAGAACAACTCTTTTGATCTGATTTTTTAGGACTAAACTCATTTACCTTACTTCACTTTTCCGCTTTTCTTACAGTTTTTCTGTCCAACGCATCAAGTTTTTTATAGTGACTCTGAGACGCTTAAGCAGACGTGCGATCCCCGATTGCAGCACTGTACTTCGTAGCACTAGATTCGGTGAAGCGCCGTCTTAAACCCCCCCAATACACACCAAACTGCGCGTCAAAGCACCAAGTGGAACCAAGTGCGCAGAGCCTTTAAGGAACGGGAAGTGTCAATTACGATGTCATTACGGTGAAAATCTATCACACTCGCATCAATACGGATTATATTTGATTGGTGCACTTCATGAATGTTCAGGCATAATCGGTTTATTCCGCCTCCTGCGGCTGAAGCCCCGACAAATAATAAGCCAGCTAACGTCTTTTTATACTGTCCAGGATTTTATGATTCATTCTCTCGTGTTATAATAAGGCCACATAAAACTTTGACTTAATACTGCATATTTAGCATTACTTACACTAAAAGTACTACAATTATGAGATATGCTAACTTGTTATTTTAACACATTAAGTAGTCAAAATATCGACCTTTGAAAAAGCACGAACTCGATCCTTTCCGAAATAAAAACGCGCTATGCAATTCGTGGTTGAGTCACCAGGGGGCAGTTAATTTATTGCTTGAGATTTCGCTGGCTACCTGTTTTCATTTTCACGAAAACGGGCCGTAAGTATCGTAATGATTAATTATTCCCTGTAACGATAAATCAGACAATGAAAAAATCGAACAAAAGCTGTGCTTGTGTACACTGGTCCACTGCATTTAAAGATACATGTTAAATTCGACCATGACTGAAGTTATAATTAACAACTAAATCTGGCAAAAAATGATCATTAATTTGAAACCACCCAATATTACAGTAAAATATTTTTTTCTTGGTCCAAGCTATGTGGTATGGCACCTTGTTTCAAAATCCCTGACATTGACTGTACCCGTAATCCTGCATCAATGGTCTGTAAATAAGTTGTCCTTCACCTAGACATCAAGGAATCTAGTTACCAGTGAAGGTGCCAGCATGGCAGATTTACCACTTCTCCATCTGCTGCCATTCAACACATAATGGAAGAACAACCTGTGTTCATATTCCCTCCCCTTTTAGCCCAGCGGGCCACTAGGTTGTAAACCTATTGACACATCAGGCTCACCACAACTACTGCCAGCCTCTATGGCATTCCCGCGGGATGGGGCCGGATCACTGGGAATCAGACATGTGACTCCTGGAGTGTGTGAAAGCCATCCATTGGAAATGCTGGAGGTCAAATTCCACCCCCTGCTTTTGGGTGGAAAAATAACAGCTGTACAACTGCACAACCCAAAGGAAGTTTGAGGGCCAGTTAGAGGTAGCTTTTTCTTTACAAGGATGCTTCAAGGAACGGGCACATATCCCAGTAATACCCAGACACTACAACACTGGTATTTCAGGGCATGCCATTTCAGGACATGTGTAAATCGTTCTTCTTGAATCATTCTCTCTTCCAATTTTCTATTCCCAGTTAAGAGGTGAGGACAAGTCTGAAGGAACAAGCCAACAATCGACGCCATAAACACCTACTGGCAGCCACATCATTTTACAGTGGATGATAAATTTACTACGCAATTACCTTCAATGTAGCACCCACCGTGAAAACCTAATCCAGACCACTAGATGGAGCCGAATGAATGTACAAAAACAGACATGCTCAATTGAGCTCGTGTTCTGTGGAAACAGGAGATCCTTCAGAAAACATTAAACCAAGAGTGCAATTTCAGATCCTGAGTGAAATACTACTGTTGCTTTTTAAGTACTTGAAACTGAACTGTTCATGGTTTATAAATGGGTGACACAGTAAAAGTTACAGAATGGTCTATTGCTTATTCCACTACTTTTAAACACGAAATAAGACAAACACTCAAACCATGGCTTGTGATGGGTTTTTTAATGCAGCAGATGAATTGAGTCAGTCAGGCTTGGTTAATTTCTTTGCTAAATTTTTTTCTGATCGATCCTATTATAGGCCTATTACACATAGAAAACCACATACAGAGACAGACAGAAAAAAGTCAGAGACAATGGAAAATAAACAGCAATCAAGTTATTTATTATGATGACAGGAAAATATTTAAAAATATCAAAATCCTCTTTGTATGTAAAGAGCATCATAAACATGAGGGCTTGTGTGGCTTCTTATCAAATACAACTTGTTGCATGAAGCAGCTTTAGAGATCAGATAGCACAGCGACGACTGGAGCAGCCAGCTGGGCTCTGTGGCTCCATGAGCTGTCACCCACAGCTCGGAGCTCCCCTGATTTACGAAGAAAGAGCAGGACTCAGCTCTTGGGGCTCAGTGTGCAGTGGGATCGCTATCCAGGTCCTAGTGGCTTGATCCTAAGGGATCCAATGACTACCTCCATTAAAACTCAAAGCCCTTAATCTTTTTGAAATTACTGCGATACGATATGAGTAGCACGATGCTTCACTGAGTAGCATGGTTGTCGCACATCTCCAATGACTGGGACTTGAATCCTGTCTCCTGTTGAGTCTGTATGTTCTTCCTATGTCATGTGTTATGTTTACTGCTATGGTCCAAAGACATGCAGTTGGGCTATCTCGCATCACTACACTGACAATGAACTAGGATGAACTTGTCTGAGTATCTTCGTATGTACGGAGCACCCATCCTTGTGGCCTAATCTGCTTGAGACCCCGCAACCAGGAAAACAAGCCAGAAAATGGATATATGATACATAGCTGTCAAACAGCATGATGGTGCAGCAGTGCGGTTCTGCATTCTGCTACAGCACTCAGTGTTAGTCAGCTGTGTAGCGATCCGGGTTGAGGTTCAGAAAGGTGTCCCAGATAGACATGTCGGTTGCTTCCTCACTTGTAGGTTGAACAAAATTTCAGACAGCTGCACTCCAACTGTTTGCCGGTCCAAACATTCCAGCAGAAATTTGCTCTGAGTGAAAAATTAGAGCTCAAGACCTCAGGCATGTAGAACGTGTGCCAGGGCCCAGAGAAAGCTGTCGCTTACCATTTAAGGGACATGTAAGGAACCTTTGCCCTTACCATCACCACCAGCCTTCAGCTTGCATGGGGAAAGTATATGACAGAGGCAATGATTCCACTGAAATGAGCCAACAAGTCTACAATGCCAGGCACTTCTTTGCACTCAAAAAATGAATTACTCGTGAATCAGTATGGTAGGCGTCACTAACCTGTACAATACAAGTATTCCATATTATATTTGTTTTGGGCTGCTGTGAACTGCTACCTCTAGCAGCACTTTTGCTGTATTATTAAGCCTTTTTAAAATAAACCAATAAATCTCAGCAACCACACCTAGGACAACAGGGTATAGAAAATGGATGCCTAGACAACACCTTGATGCGTATAAAGTACTTACAAAAATTCTGTTTTTTAGTACAGGGGAAATGAGCCATGGTTGTTTATTCTGAAAGTAATAATAAAGGATATGAACATATAAAAAAATGCTAACAGTATCTGTCATATAGTAAGACAACTTATAAAGAGTGGCAGTTCTATACCCAGAGGGGGAGGTGAAAGCTAAAACATCTTCTGTACCAATTAATTTAATCATATACATGTGACCAAAATGACACTCTGCGTCGTTATGTGCCTGATAGCACAAATTTTTCACGTTGCCATGTGTTCCATGTTAAAGATTCCACTGACCTCTCAATCTGGAACATGATGAGACATGGGGAGGATCAGTGACCATTTTGGTAAGTGCCAAGCTACACAAAATATTCACTAAAACACTTCATCTTTAAGGAAATGCAATATAAATCACTGTAATATTCAGGCTTTCCTCGCTTCCTGTCCTCCTTTCAAGCCTAAAGCTACTTTAACCGTCGATAGTAAAAGGTTAAATTGACTTGACAGTTATTCTCAGAACCGCTGGGACCAGGAGAGCTAGTACGGTACTGTGAGGCAACCAATAAAACTTCAACTGCCCGTGTTTCCTTTTTTGGGACAGTGAGATACCCGTGTTGCACAGTCATGGCCCCATCTGTCAGCCTAGCATACCCCTTTCACATGGGTCTGACGCGTCACTCCAGCCACTGAGGAGAGAACCCCACCCCCCAATTGCAGCAGGTTTGCTCAGGCCACATACAGCAAAATAAATCATCCTTCAAACAAAAATGACACCATGGGGACGCTCTCCACCCACATGCGCAGAATTCCTGAGCTCTCATTGCTGAAATAATATACAAATAATTTAGCCAAGAAAGCAATTTTACCACTTTCTACTGCTGACTATTTACTGAAACAGTTCAGGTTAAGTACCATCTTCTAGCTTACTTTAGACAACAGTATTCCTCCTGGGATTTAAACTTGATATCTACTGGTTACAAGTTCATGCTAACCAGCGCACCAGCTGCTACCCCAGGCTGCTCAGCAGGCTTGTATGCACATGTGTCCACAGCCATCTTGCCTCTGACAGAGTGCCCACGCAGCAATCATTCTCAGTGGGTTTGAGAAAACTTGCTTAAACACCCCATGCTGTGTCCCACTTGCACGCAGGCTGCATTCCCTTCCCCTTTCACTGTCACCTGATCTACATCAGCTCAGTGACACCAGATCTTTGATTACAAGCAGCTCCACACTGACTCGCATTTCCTCTTCTGCTTATTTTAGTTCAGAACTCGTCCAATGAGAAGGTAAAACACTTGCAAATCTTAAAAACATAAAGTATTCTATATGATGTAGGTTCTTTGTACTTAGGTATCCCTGAGCAAGGTACTCATACAGCACACATGCCTATAGCATGC
Organism: Pollimyrus isidori; assembly: GCA_019775955.2. Classification (NCBI taxonomy): domain Eukaryota; kingdom Metazoa; phylum Chordata; class Actinopteri; order Osteoglossiformes; family Mormyridae; genus Pollimyrus; species Pollimyrus isidori. The sequence goes on along the minus strand of JABFDZ020000045.1, from coordinate 4,553,380 downwards.
GTGAAACTAACACTGGCTTGAACAAATCGCAGGCAGCACATTCAGCCAAATGTCATGTTTGTGTGAGACCCACGGAGGTGCAGTTGAAGGTCTTCCTATAGACAAATCTGCAGTTCTGTTCTATCTATTTGTCGAATACCGAGCTCACTCTTTAGCATAAGAGCGGTTAATCAGAAATGAATTTCACCTGGCAGTTACAGGAATTTGAAAGCTGCTCAACACTTTTCTGTAGGCTGCAGCGTGAGCAGTCTTTTGTTCAAACAAACATCTTCACTTTGCAAAAGTTGAAAATGTACGTTTGTAACCATAGCCACCATTTTGCGTTGCCTAAATTATCCCAAGTGACTGCAATTAAATGTCACATTCAAAGCAAAACACCTGATCTATCGTGCATGAGTGCTGGCAAAAAGCATTCGTACACTGTGCCCACAAAAACAAAAGTGTTGGTCTACAATATAACTCAACTACTAATTATTTTTGGGACAATTGTTCCTGTTTTCAGAAAAAAATACATTAAATATTCCACAGTGTTTTTATTTACAATATTTTAACCATTTCTGCACAGTGTAATTGTGTTCTTGGTACCATGTAGCCCACCTCAACGTGCAAAAAAACAGATGGCAATGAACTAGAGTACATCCAACTTGCAATTTCCACCAGTTAGCTAATAGCTTTTATATGACAGGTAACACCTCATAGCATCCTTAATAATACTGTTATTTTTTAATGACAGAACAAATTTTTTCAGTTGAGGTCTACACCACCATAGCAATGTCCCACCAGAAATTAGATAACTGGAAAACACTAAAACAGGTTTCTGGAAGAGCATATTGTACTATTTGTTAATGCCTTTACGCAGGATGTGATTAGACATGGAACTGACAAATGCCAAGAGCATATGGCCCATTGAAGAAACACCCAGCTGGATCTAAGATTTCCTTCCCAGTGAGATACCCATTAGCAAAATTAATTTAAATAAGGAAAGAGAAACATTGGTAGTTTGGAACAGCTGCAGAAAATGAAAGAATAAGATGAATGAGTGCCCTTTGCCCTTTGATGGACTGGGCCTGGCATGATGTGGGGTAATTACCGCTAGGGCAGGTCTGTGGAAATATGGCTATTATGGACCTTTGCCGTTGTCACATTATACTTTAGCATGTTATAGTATATTACTATTTTATTTGGTGCCTATTATGGCCTAGAGCAGCCATAAATCTAAACTTTTTAAACAAAAGTATTCAAGCTTGAAGATTTTAGGCTAAATATTGTCAGGATACCACAACTTGTAAAAAGGTTACATGTATCATGACAAACTTCCAACTGACCAATTTCTTCAGCTATATGCCTTATACACAGATCCCAGCTGAGCAGTGAAAAGATGACAGAGGGCAAAGGGAGAATTCCGATGTCACCATTTTATCACACACACATCCTCAGACACAAATATTAAAAACATTCAGCGTGGAGCCAAAGCTACTGTAATACTGCTGGCAAGTACTCTGCCCAGCAAAGGACGTTCCAAAGAAAAGCACAAAACAAGCAGTCAAAAGGCTGGAGAAGTATTTCTGCTACTCTGTTCTGAAGGATGTATGCTGGTAGCAATGTATATAAGCTATTCTGTAAAATTTATACTCTACTCTTTGGCTTGTTTTATTCTTGGTTTTAAACATGTCCCTCAAACCTCCTAAAACATTCAGAAGTCTTCATTAAGCAGAAACACGTTCCTTTTTATATTGTATTTGACAGACAATTCACACATAAAAACATGTATTATGTTCAGAGCAAGTCTTCACAGCTCCCCAAGACAGTGCACGTTCTAGTCTGGGTTTATTATTTGGCTTTTTGAATTACCCATTTACATTTAAACTAAAAATAAAATACATAACATTTTTGTCTAGCAAGATACCATACTTGGCATTATTTTCAAAAGGAAGTTACAAGCTCAGGTATGTATATGTCTGGCTGCATTTCCTGCCTAGCAGCTCTGCTTTATAATGCTTTATGGGTTATTATATATTTAAAATGCAAAACAAAATAGTCATACTTAGCCATTAAACTAATTTATAAATGTCGATAAAGCTGATTTAAAAACACAACAGTGATCTTTGTTTACCTCTCTGGAGAGAGCAGCTGGTAAATTAACAACACTGGTGGCAACGTCAGTGGCCCTCTATCATCCATGTGAAAGTTGCTGACAGCTAAAAGGTCCTACTGGCACACACAAAATGTAAGGCTCACACACACAAACACAGGCCGGATATGCCAGGCTGTGGCACTGCAGACACAAGCTGCACGGGTCCGGTTGCAGCCAATTCCTTAATACACCCTATCATCAAACTACTATTAATCACACAGTTCCTCCCTCTAGGCCAATCAAAGGCACCAGGGTTAATTGACCAAAGCCTCTTTTAGTTGGGCCACAACTCTGTGATGACAGACAGATACTGTCCAGTACCCTTTCATTTCACATGATGCGCCTATCCTTCTGCTGCTCCAAAAGCAATTAACATGCCTTGCCCTGATATGTCCACCCACTGTCTCCGCAGCAGGAATGTGTGAGTACTTCTCTGTGATAATGGTGCCTAGAAATAAACATTGCAGGGGCCAGTCAGTTCTGAGATCCTGGTGATTCAGCCTTATCCTTGATTTAGGGATTCTCCAGTTCATACCCCCAGTCCAATCTTTGTTTTTGGTACTACTGAGGTGTGAACCAAGGTGGTATCTGGGGGAATAGGAAATTGCTCATTGACAGCCACAAGAGACACAAAATCTCTATATAAGGAGTTGATGCAGTGACCATACTTAATACTTAATGAAAGGCTACAGTAAGCTATTGACATAGACCAGACAGAAATGACTGATTGTGGTGCTTTGGCCTGCTCACAGAAGCCATATTATGCCAATGTCGCATCATTTTCTCAGCAGACGTTTATGTGAGAACAAAGCAGTTTCATGGACACCGATCATAAGTTATACAATAACACTGTCTTGCTCAGAAGTAAAATGGATGAAAAAAATGCTGCATGAAGGACACTCCTGGTAGAGAGTGTTAAAGGTGTGGGCTTGTCTCTGACCACTGATTTAACCACAGCTGACAGTAACGTCAGCCTTGTAAGTCATTCAGAGTTCTGCTGAGTGTAGGAGGCACTGACTCAGGCAGATCAAAAGTCTTGTCGTATGACTCATTTTTAGTGAATAACTTCCCATTTTAAGCACCCTGAGAGTAGATAGAGATTAATTAAACTATCCACAACCAAAGTGGCTGTATATTTTGAGTGGCCAGATTCAGAATTAGTATTTCATATTTCTACTAGCCCTAAGTTGTTTTTAAGAGTGGATATATTTACAGAATTTTCTATATTAAGTATTGCTCATATACAGGAGCTGCCTCCTCAAGTATTTTTGTGTGCATCCCCCTGTCACGCTTGGTTTCAAGGGGAGTGAGTAGGACAAAAAAACTGCAGTCTATAGATACCAAGTAGATATTGCTCATTGAGGTGGTGGTCTGGCCAAGTGTTCCCTGCTGCTTTGGGAGAAAAAAAGAAAGCATAATAATTCACTTGTTCTATTTGTCATTTAATAAAAAACACATTACTATGTAAATGCAATTAATATATCCCAGAGAAAAATGCTTTCAGCTGCAGTATAATAACTAATCAGGCGTGAATGAGCAAGATCCTATAAGCTCCTCCGTCAGATTCCTGTTAAGTGCTATTGCTTACAGTGAGTGACAGTATCATAATTATACTCTCCCAATAGGGGCTGACTGCAAAGTATAGAACAAACATGCAGTACATTACTAATGCTGAAGTAATTGCTTTTGGACAACAAGTCAGCACAAGATTTTGGAGTATGTCTGTGGAAATCTCTGCCCATTTATCCAGAGAAGCATTTCTGACGTCAGACATATACATATGCCAAGACTTTCTGGACAATTCTATCCTTTCAACTATGTGGTAACAGTCTGGGGAAGGCCCTTTTCTGTTCCAGCATAACTGTGCCCCAGTGCACAAAGCAAGGTCCTTAAAGACATGGTTGGATGAGTTTAGTGTGGAAGAACTTGACTGGTACACACAGAGCCCTGATCTCAACCCCATTAAACACCTTTGGGATGAACTAGAATGGAGATTGAGAGTCAGACCTTCAGATCCAGCATCAGTGTCTGACCTCACAAATGCTATTCCGGATGAATGGGCAAAAATTCCGACAGACACTCTCCAGAAATCCTGTGCAAAGTTTTCCCAGAAGAGTGGCAGCTGTTACAGCTGCAAGGGGGGGGGAACCGACTCCATATTGATGCTGGATTTAGAATGGGATGCCATAAAATTTACTGTGGGTATAATGGCCAGGTGTCCCAATACCTTTGTCCACATAGTGTACGCACATAATTCACAGCGCAATAGGTTCAGTTTTAGCTCCAAAATACAAAGCCATGTCATAAAAAATAATGCATACAAGGATATGAACGAAGGTTAAGAGTACTGACTGATCCAACATGATGAACACACAAACAATGCAATATTAAGATATTTCATTATTGTAACTACCTACAATCTCTCAGGAAAACACTAATTTGTAAAAAAAAAAAAAAAGAATTGAAAAAAGTTTGCAAAGCATTCACACCATTCACATACATACACAAAAAACTGATTAAATCCAAATCATGGTGTCATGGTTTTGGATTGTGAAGGAAAAATCACAGAACATGAAAGGAACCCCACACACATACAGCCAGGATGAAGACTTGACCCCTGGTCCCAGAGGAGTGAAGCAAAAGTGTTAAATACTGTGCCATGGTTCTATGATACTGGACAGAGAAATTTCTCCTCACAGGAATCAATAAAGTTCGATGTTATCCTATACTGTCATCCTACAACTTTTTCATGCAAAATATTGTTTTTTGCATACACTGTATAAGTATAGACAATCAAATGGCATTTTTCCAATGCAGAATATGTATAGGTGTTGACATCACTGGATCATTGTAAATTGTATTTGGTATTTCAGGTTAACCATTTGAATGTGCTATGCAGCTGCTGTGCCCTACAGAAGCAGCAACAGAGGTTAAAAGCTTCTTAGGTTTTGACTGTCAACAAGCTGACAAAATGCTGGCAAGCCACAGTCAGGCACGCGACTTATAGGGTGAAATCAGTTAGATGACATAGACTGGAGACTCTCAGACGCCACATACCAAGTATCACACATTGCTGCCCATTAGCATTAATGCTGCTTGCATCTAAAATTACAAATGGTGACTTGTAAAACCATATAGATTCAAAACATGCCACCCGATGAATCCTGCAATGGGGTGTTGGCATGCTTTATAATTTATAAACCATGCACCTGGCACAGACAGCTCCACACTAAATGTGGTGCTTGTGCAGGAAAAAACAAGTCAGTATTCAGAAAAGCAGTCCGTTGCACAGCAGGGAAACAGTGAAACACTTGCATAGACTGCTGTTTGCAGAACAAAAGAAGCACTGTGATAGTTTTATCCTGACATGCTACAAATCATGCGAGCTTAGTGGGAATCAAAATCTAAATGCAATAAAAATGGGGCTTAATGCAAAGTGTGAATATGAGTAAAGACAACATAAACTACAAAAGTTCCCTCCAAACAATACATTTTCAGGGCCAAAAACCATGACCTGAGAAAAACAAATGCTACAGAAATTGAATGACTTATGCAGATGATTGAAGTTACATTTTGATTTAAGTCTTTTATCTGACGCTTTTATCCAAAGCAAATTACTATAGAGGGAAAGGGTTAAGATTTCTGTGAGTTCCCTAGGCTATTCACATAATGTAATATGTATAACAGTAATCACAGCAAACATGTAAATTTATTGGATTGCCATAACAGTAACTTTAATCAGTTTTGTTTGTTTGTAACATTTGGATTTGTGTTAATGCAAAAAATGTAAAACTTCCCTCTTCCTTTAAAAGACTCCTTTAAGACAGAACACAATGACATGGACTTCAGTAAAATACCACTTCTGTTGTACTCGCCTGCCTAATTTCATTTGCAGTATAACCACAGCCTTTAGCTTAATCCCAAATTTGCAAGTGTTCTAAGACAAACTGTGTAATGACACCTAATACGCTGCCCGGAATTTAAAGATTACCATCTCTACAAGACCATTGTCAGCCATTGTAGGCCTGCAGTCATATTTGGGGGGTTCCCCGAGAAAGAGTTAAACTGCGCTCTTCTCTTTGACACTGAGTGACAGGCAGATTGGTCTGCTGACAGGGAGACAGGATTCTCAGATGTGGCTCTCTGGTTTCACGTGTGTTCAAAGGCTGAAGAGAGGAATGTCCAGCACACTCCCTCGTGATCTTTCCTTCAACACTGCAATTTCAATATTGCTTACAGACCACCGGTCTTGCCATGGATTGCTGCAAATGTGCTAAGGAAAAACCTTTAGGCAAATTTTGTTTCCATTACTTAATAACACATTCTGTGATGTTGTATAGACTTGCAGAATTCTATTAATAAAGAATTAGAAAAAATGAAATATTACCCTGACAGTGTTGACAACTACAAACAGCTTATACCAGATCTCCTGTTTACACCTGGCACAAAAGTATCTCTGATAAGATTTCTCAAGAAAATTTTCATAGATCACGCAGTGCTGAGCAGTGCATGATAATGCCTCTGAATAGTCAGATCGGGGAAACATGCAGAACTTGAAGAGAAGCTAATGTGTTTCACTGAACCACTAAAACCACTAAATCACTAAAACCATTAACAATCCATTGTTTCACAATAAAGTATCTGCAGAATTCCACAAGCATACAATTTAAATTGCATTTGCTTGTAATCAATATCAATACAAATCTAAGAAATAACTTTATGACATTTAATTGATAACAGATAATTATTCATTATTGTTCTTAATATTAGTTCTTTCAGTACTGAAACACAGGTGTCTCTTGTTTTGAGAATAATCACTGTGTGTTACTCTCACCAAAGACCAAGTGACTCACTGACTCACTCAATTTGCACCAAGCTTAAAGCTCTGTTCAAGCCATACTTCTAGCATTGGTGGGGTGACCCTTTCAGATCAAATACCAACATATATCATGTTCTCCGTAGGTCAACATCTTTATGCCTACATTAAAAAGTAGCCCCACAAATACATAATTTATGATCTGTAGGACAAATAAGAATCACAAAATAACTAGAATACACTACACTAATTAAATCATCCAATTAAAGTCAAAGTTAAATAGGTAAAAGCAGAGAAATAACTAACTTTACGCAGCATCATACGTGTCTTTTGAAAATGATTATACAATAATACATTTCATCTTGATTTTGGCCCCTATGATGTGACCTGAAAGTCAACAGAGACTGTAACTGCAGTGAAATTAACCCTGTATAAAACAGTTATTAAGCCAGAGGCCCTAAAAAGAACATGGCTCTCACTGCAAGCTTTTAGCGCAAGACAACCACTTTTTAAACCTTTTTAAACAGGATAAATGTTTAAGAGAGAGGCTTATGCTGGTGCAAAACAAACTTTGCAATCAATTTCCTGATATAGAAAACTCATCAAAGTAATAATGTCAGCTGACTGTATAAGCTCCGATATGCAGCTTTATTTACTATACGGCCGTGATTACAAACAGTATTACACCAGTACTCATTCAAACATATATCAGCTGCTCTTAAGTTCTCCAGCCAGTCAAAACAAACCATCATCTCACTCAGGAGAACATCTAAGGAGTCAGAGGCTCTGAACCAGGTGCTAGAGTCAGTGAGGAGCTATACATAGCTCAGCCCCTGTAGATATGTGTGTTATGCCTCTGGTTATATTCACTTACCCCAACAGTTCCAGAATTAGAATCTTAATAACAAGATTATAAGTATTTTGCTTCTCCCATCTACCTACAAAACAAAAAATGTTGGTACAAGCTCCATTTAAACCATCATTTTTCTTACCTATTATGTGTATTTTCTCTGTAATTGTTTTGTTAGCAAGTATGTTTAACACATAATTGCATGGATTATAGCAGGGGTTCCCAACCTTTTTACATCCACAAATTAGTTTACATCACACAAAAATTGTATTATACTGGTAAACCAATAAACTGATAACATTTGCTGTTTGGGGGTATGAGAATACTGGAAAAACTGTGCATTTTCGTAGATCATGGCCTTTCCTTTTTCATTATGGGACAATCCCATACTATACAGGATGGGTGGCAAATCTGTCCCCAGTGCTCAAAGGCCTGGTAGAATATCAGCCACGGACCCAAACTGGACCACAGACTTGGATGTAGAAACCCCTAGTACACCTCTGTACTACAGCTTGAACAATAGTTAGTGGAATTAAGTACTGTTATTGTCAGGCATAAGACAGGGTGTTAAACAGATATTCATTCAGAGGTCCTGAACAAAACATGACGCTTTCTTTTAATGGAAGATAGTTTAACCTTGATTAATACTGCCATAATAGAGGGGTTCCAGAACATTTTCCTGTATTTAACTACTCTTTGCTTCTCTTGTAAACCATTTATTCTACATCAGTGGTGGACTTCAACAGCCATATCAATTCACATTTCAAAACATACTCAAGATAAATAACACACCGAAGAGATTTTGGAAATAGCTACAATGACAATTCTTACATCAATGCCAGTGATTTCTTCATCACTGATGTAGTACAAGAATTGAGTTTGTGAATCACTGTTATGGCAAGACAGAGAACAAAACACACATGACACAAAATAGAACCCGAAACAGGTTTTGACAGACTTGCGCAAAAGGATAGACTTTGGACCCTGCACAGTAGGTTAAATTTGATTTCCTGTAAATTGTTCCTATGGTGATGCAGGCAGAATGCCTTTACAGTGACAGCAGGTTCTACAAACTCTCAAGTTCAGCTGTTCACAGTAGGCACAGTCATGCAGCAGCAACAGCAAGGTTCTTCATTCAAAGATTTAACACACTTTAAAACCAGACACATTTTCCACTGCCTAGATATATAGCACTGCTCAGTTAAAAGTAAAAACTTCCTGAATAGTGAAGAATCTTGATCTTGGGTTTTTTTGGTCAAACTTTATTGTCCCAGTAGGGATATTTGGCCTGGGCATGGTTCCTTTATAACAAACACATTACAGAATATCTCCACAGTTCCACATTATTTAAAACTGATTAAATAATTTTAAGAGCAGGGCACATTTTATTTTTAATGCATCAATCCCTGCGTACACCATAAACAAGAAATACACATAATGTCTGGAAGCCACACTGCGTGCCTGTGCAGCAAATTCAATGCCAAGACCTCCAAAGTCACATGGTGCATGAAATGTGATGAGTGACAACAAAGTTGATGACTCTTCAGTGGGAAAAGTATTGACAACTGCAAAACAGCAAAGGAAGAATGTAGGTGGAAAAGAACCATGAAAGAAAAAAAACCCAATTACAGCCAACACACTGAGGAACAAAGTCCATACTTACGCGAATTTGTATTTCACCACCTGTTATAAAAACCATCAGCAGACAATACAGAAACACTATATTTCATATTTATATTTATTATATATGTTGTGACATACCAAAGCATTTTCAGACCTAGAGGATTAATGGACCGCAACTTTAAATGACACATACATGTGACATTTCTTTTTAGCTTGATCTTAAAACCTTTTACACATCGTTTATATTTTTCACAAAAAAAAAGCAAAAACCAAATAACTGCAATAATAATGTTTTTTTCAGAAGATCTGATCAGGAGCAGTCACAAGAGAGCCTAATTTTAAATTAACTGTTTCTACAGTTTGATTTAAGGAATAACTAAATAAAATGTTTTCAAGGGCTTAGCTAATTTGGTAACAAACAATCTAAGAACAATTCATACACTGATGAATAAGAGTGTCTAGAAAGGCGCCTATAAATAAAATGTGTTATTATTATTTAGAATTCACCACTTGGTTCAAACCTGTTTTAGGTTCATGGTTCGGTGCAGCAGGGAAAACAGAATTTATTTTGAAATTAACATTAAAACTGCAATGCAAACACAATAAGGAATAGTTGTAAACCAAAGGCAATGCATCTATCAACATGTCTGAATAACATAACCTAAGAATTAAAAATATAGATGCAAAATAAATTAAAAATCAACAATATAGCTTATATCAATCATATTGAACTTAATCCTGACTAAATCCCGAAATGAATTTTGAAGGAGGGTCTGGCAAAATTCGAGGCAGGTTCAAACTCTTTATTTATTACCTTGCTATATGCCAGGTGGAAAGCAAACAAATTTTTGGCGGGGGTCAAAGCTGTAATTTTACTAAATGGCTACATGCCTGCCCTGACCCTTAACAGCTAAATGTTACAGATATACTATGTATCTTTGTGAAATATCCTTAAGGAACACAATATTAACTATACCCTTGTCATAAAAAATTGAACACTCTGAGTAAGACAGATTTTCCAGCCAGATAAACACTGTGTATATTGTTTGGTTTCTGGCAGTATAACATGCTTCGGTAATTTAAACCAAATGATCAATAGCCTGCTGATCCTCCCCACAAAGGGGCCCATCAATCCACCATAGGTACCCGTGTTTCTGACGTTCCACAGGCTGCACCTTTAGTTCCGCCAGTTCCACTAGTGCTATCAAGTATAACTGCATATTTGTAGCTTTAGTCTTAGTTATTTTTTTAACCGGTCTGAATTACCTGGCAAAAGCATCTTACATGCCAAAGGGAAGACTATTTTGCAGAGGCTGTTTCTGCCACACTCAGGTCTGGCAGACACACACACACTCAGATGATCTCATTTCAAATGAGTTAGTATACTGGATGCGTTTACAGCAAAATATCAGAGTTTAGTAAAATAACACTGACAGAAAGTTATAGTCTTATCAACTACTCTCTCCAATTCTAGTGTAATTTTATTGGTAAACTAAAATGCTCCCAGACCACTGATTATGGATTACTGTAATCAACATTAGCCAAAAACAACTCAGCGCCACATTTAACAAAATGTTTTCCATGTTGAACATTTACTAATGGATTTAGGTTTTGCCCATGTCAAGCACTGTTGTTTCATCGTATGTACCAGGCTGAAAATAATGCACTGAATAGAACACAACAAATATGTGTATCTCCACACCATACCAATGAACCAATTAGAGATTACATATACTGTACTTATTCTTACATTAAATATTTAACAAACATTGTATCCAAAATAAGTAATGATAATTTACAGCTTCACGGCTTTAATAGCTCACACAGCTGAATCTGTGCCTTGCTTGTGGGTACAAAAGCAGATCCTCTCCTGACATGGCAATCTGCAGTGTTTTGGCCATCATTAGAGTTCTTTCGCAAGAAGTCATTAGTGAGAAGTATTTAAGGAAAATGAAATACCCTGCTGTATAAGCCATTTTTGAAATGCTGGATCTTTAATAGCCAAGCCTGAATGTGAAAAGCATGTGTACTCCTCCAACAGAAATAAATCAGTTTCCAAACATTTTAAAGCATCAGTCGTATAACAATGTCCAAACAACCACAAATGCTTTCTAACCAAAGATAATCAAGTATTGTGGTTTTGTGGTAACAGCTGAAATGTGCTTTTCATTTGTTTTTTTCTGAGGGTGAAACTCTAAGCCACGGCTCATCTTAAGGACACACAAACAACAGTTTCAGAATCTATGAAGTACTTCTACAAAAGTATTAAGGAGTCAAAATGACTATCCCTTCAGGAGAGTATTTCACAGATCGGCATCATCACTAAACTGTATGTCATTAAATTCAATAAATTAGCTACAGTGTAAAGTGTGAATAAAAACAATGAGCTTTCGATAAAACCCTAAAAAGCTGTTAAGAACTCCAGGTGCTTGCCATGTAGCTGTTGGCAGTTTAACAAACAGATTAGCCCAGTTGCTGTTCTGTGTCAACACGGCAATGAACACTGCTCAGTGACTACATGCTCAGACATCAGGTAGCAAAGCTGTGAACGCAGTTTTCCGCAAAGTGATACAATCCTTGGCTCAAGCCACAAGTCAGCCATAACAGTTTAGAACCACAGGAGTGTTGAGGAGAAGCTTCTTGTAATATTTCTAAATTAGTTTTACAAGGGTCATCTGGTGCCTTGAGAAGCTCTGTCCAATGTTCCATAAAGTACTGTTTTGGTTATTAATTATTTTTATAGACAAATTTACAGTTTGACTTTCTAAACAATTTATAATGTTTAAGCTCATGCATCTTTAACTTTCATCACCCTGAAAAACATTAACATAAAGTAGGATAAAACTGCATTGCCTGTGTTGGCATATGTAGCTCTATTCTGTAAAACCAGGAGATCTTAAGAGGTTGCAATGCTTTCTAGCCATGTACATAGTTTTTCCCACCATGAAATACCCAGCACATGAAAGAACTATTATCAGAACAATTAGTTTTCATGGGGAAGGTAAAGATTACTTTTAATCACTGTCAGCACTGGCAGGGACAAAGAGATTGTTTTCACAAACAAAGCTGCAAAACATATGGGAAACTCAGTGTTTATCACTATGTTGCAGTGAAAGAATCCCTTCTCTCAACGATAAAGCTGATACCTAAAATTGAGCTGTTATAGTTTCATGGTAATTCAGATTTTATATCCGTTTGGCTTGTACTTAATCAAATAGACGGGGTAGTTCTTACTTCCCACACTAGTCTCCAAGAAAAATGATGGCCATTTAGTGAACAAAAAGCCAAAACTTCAGTGGAATATTACAGTTTATAGCTATATAATAATATCTACACATATCTACTGAAATTTCAATGAAAGATTAACAATGCATACTTTTCCACATGTACTAAAAAAATCAGCACACCAGTTACATTATATGTCCGTTATTATATACATATGTGATCATGCCATAATATATGAACAAAAAATACATTCAAAAAATACTGTTATATTTTTTGTACTTTTTTAGATTTTTACTTTTTTTTTTAACCTGTATCATGAGGCACTGGCACATACATGCCACTCCTTTCTTGTCTCTGGATGCAAGAAGGCTAAATGGTTAGAAAATGTTTGCTGTGGGTTTTCCAGACATTTAACTATCATCTGCAGTACATATTAAACACAGAAGCATATTAAGAGGCAAGGTCGAGAAACATAATTGAGCAAGAACTGAGCAACATAAACCCCCGCAAATCCAGAGAACTTTCTCTGTGAGCCATGGGAGCAATGCTTGTAAGGTAAGGTAAAGCCCACAAAGACTTTACAACTCTGACCCTGTTGTTCAAGCCACAAAGGGGTTTTCCCTCCCAACCAAAAGGGAGTTGTTTCACGATTGCTACCTTTCCTATGGCATGTTTTCATCATGACACCCCAACTCCCCAGTGCAAGATCAAAGGCAATCAACGCACGGCCAAATGAAAAATGGAGCAGGTGACCTGAAACCAGCAGCTGAATGTAAGAGGCACCAGAGTATAATAGCTAGTGGTACATTTTAAACACTATCACTTCACAACTGATAATGTGGTTGTTTAAATCAGTCAATCAAGGCAAAGCAGAACCTTACTGCCTCTTTCCTACACTCCTTTTATTTGGCATGACAGTACTTTCAACGCACAGCACATTCCATGAAATAAGCCCAAGAAATAAGCACCAGATATATCAAAACTAAAGTCTGTTAAAGAAAAGTCATTTAATGTAAACACATTTCAAATAAAGTTAGTCTTATATGTCACTGTCAAATACATTAATGACTTAGATTTTTGAGAAACAGACTTTTCGAAAATCTGTTTCACTTTCTGTCACATATAAAATAAATAGATAAATAGACAAATAAATAAATAGATAAATTTGGGGGTTTCAACCAAAACATACTATAAATAATTTCAGGATAAACCTAGAGATTTTTCTACATTGATATAGAAAATATATACCTTTCAAATCATTTTAAATGTGAATAGAATATATTTTTATCTTCAAATTTTTAGCTGGCAGAAAATGCACATATAATTCCAATTCCTATTATAATAAAACGTGATAAAAAAAAATATCAGAAGCAAAATGAGTAAATCCTTGATATCTTAGATAAAAAAAACAGACAAAACTAAAATAACTCAGTCTTGAATCTGAACTATTCCTCTTAACTTTAAACAGTTCAAGACCAAACTACCCTATCTATCTGACTGACAAAAAAAGCTTCACTTGGCCAGTTCATGATTATGACAGAAAATAAAAAATGTCTAAGTTAATCAGTGTTCTCTTAAAGATAATGAACATAAGAAAAAAATAAACAAGCACACTTCAGACATTACCAGCATTTCACTAAAATAAATCAAAATACATCTTATAAATTACAGGTCAAGCAAACACATTGTTTGTTGTTTCAAAAATAGAAACTGTGGATGGTAATTCCATAAATGGACAACAGTACCTTTTTGCCTATTGGGGCATCTATATATATATAGCATTTCTGTGGAAATAATTCAAGGCACTGGATATTGTTTCAGCTTTGTTGCTTTAATGTTATGCAAAAGATCTCTTTAGAGCAGGCTACCGAAAAATCACTGAGAAACAAAAAACATGGTTTACATGGCTTAAAAATATGAAGTATGAAGGTTGATATACTTTAGAAAGAACAGAAATTTAAATTATGCCTTAAAAGTCAAATATACAATAAATACATTCGAATGAAGGAAAACATTTAAAAATATTGATTAAACGACATTTACAATTGTCAATTTTAAGTGCAATAAAAATACACTAGTAATAACATTTGTGGTGTTCAATACTTGTCGTTCAATACTTGCTAACTTTTATATTGTATTCACGTAAGTAATTTCCTAATTTTAAAATGATTTTTTGGAATTATTTTTTTGGAAAATATTCCTAAGATTATATATTTTTGTTTCTGGTAATATTCTGAAACTCCAGTTTTTTTAGCTTTTAAAACGGGACACATTAAAACTTCTCATTTACAATTTCAAACCTACAGTATACTTCTGAGCACTCTACATAATATATTTTTTAAACATTATTGACAAAATCCAAAGAAGTTCTAACACTACATGTCTAATGATAGAGATATTTTTTCCCAAAAACAAAAAGAGTGAGAGTTTACTCATGAGACACGATCTAGAAGGAGGTCAAATTTATAAAATCTATCTGTTTATCACACGGAAAATGGCAACAATCTCACAAATTTAAACTTGGTTTCAGGGTTAAAAATATAATTACAAAAGTTATATGAGAGGCATTTTTACATGAAAAAAAAATTGCAATAGTTTATCATTTGTAATTGTATGAATATGTATTTTTAAGAAATAGTAGTCTCTTAATATTTTAGAGCCCAATAAAAGTATGAACTATCCAATAATGTGCTTCATCAAGGCTAAAGCAAAACTTGATTGCATTGGGTTGCTTAACACTTCATGCAAAGGTTACAGTAAACAGTGCATTGTGATTTCATATAAGGGCTCGATATATCAAGTTCTTATTCAGGTAAAAGTGTCATTATCCAAGTCACTGTTTACACTGTACTTTTATTCACAAAATAAATGGAACTTAGTTATAACAGTTCATACTTTTTTGTTAAAAATGTTGATTGAAAGACAACTCAGCAAAGCACTCACTGATTACCATTGACGCTTTCAAGCAGACTTAGTTTCAGCATATAGTTATCACTAATTTTACAAAATTACTATTTTATATTCTTACGATCAAATTTGACATGGTAGCATCTTAAAGAGAGACAGAAAGGTGTCTTTTTGCAACAAAATAACAGACCACATTTGAATACTTCCAGTCAAGTTCACAGTAAAGTAGTTCAGTCATGGCCTTGCACAACCTTTAACTCGACCAGGATGGAAAGTTAGGAAACTTTTGAAAATATATTGTACCGTTTAATCTACCAACCTCTAAAACACTTGCTTTTTTTTCCTTAAAATGACCACAAAATCAAAAATCAAAATTATAATTTTTCATGCGTTTTTTATATAGACCAGAGAATTTATAAACAAACCCATACACAACACGCAGTGCCATTCAATGCTTAAAACAGATTAACAAAAATGAATTTGCATGATCGAAAAACTATATGTATATTAAATTTGAACCAGTCATTTCATTTGCAAATACCTTTTCCAGTAACATTTACAGATACTCTACTCACCCTTGTGAGGGCTCACTAACAGTATTCACTCCTGGGACCCCCCCTGGAGCTTGTCCAGGGAGTTTGTTTTGTCCGTTTTTGAGACTCTCGACATGGCCCTCAAAAATACACTTCTCCCAAGCCGGCTTCATGATGGAAAAAATCCACGTCCACCTCTATAATGAACGGATCCAAAATGACAACTCTTAAGCAGTTTCCGAGCAAGAAGCCACACAGAACCAGCCCTGAGGGAATCCCCCACTGCAATCAGACAAAGAGGAAAGAACCAGCTTGTAGCGGGCAAGTTTGACTAAGTTTGTTCCTCAGTGCAGGACCAACAGCAGTACATGCCAAAAGCCCCCCTCCCCCCTCCACTTTCCTCTTTCCAAATTAGAAAATAAAGGGCAAGGACGCAGGAGGACCTCTTCAAAGGAGACTACACCAGGGGCTGGAAGAACATTTAAAGAAAAGAACAGGAGGAAGAGCAAAGGACACTTGACCAATCGCAGTTGTGGGGGCCCACACACTGAGAGCAACGCTTACAGATATCCCCATTAGCAGTCTCCCCACTGGGTCTGAGCCTGGTGGAACCTCTTAGTAGGTGTCTGAGCACTTTAACATCTGTATCAGTTAAAGATTATCTCCAGAAAACTGCTTCAGATTATTACAATTTTGTGGTGGCCAGTTGTCTAAAGCTGCCGTATCAGCAGCAACAGACTGGAGCATTTTCATGACATACCTTGCAGGAGAATGTCAGCAAACAGCAGTAGCGCTATAGCTGCAAATTTTTGAGTAAAAATATCTTTAAAGAATTCTTACTGACATATATGTGCTACTAATTCAAAGAAATTAATCATCATTTTTTAATTCCTCAAAAAACAAAAGAGGAAATAGGTTGCTAGCCTATTTTGAACCTTTCACGGTTATCGTTTGCAGTTTTTTTCCATTCATTCATTCATTTCCATAGATTCAAAACTAAAATCTAAAATACTTTTATGCTCAAAAAGCCTTTTATGTTGTCAGTCGGAAACACGATCTCTATAATAATGAGGCTATTGCTACTGCATTAATGCACCTTGAAAATTTCAGCTTGCCATCTGTAGAAAAACAACAGCTATCAAGGCAACTGACAGTGCTCTCAATGTAAATTAAGCAACACCATCAGTAAGGTTCTCTAAAAGACTGATTACAGAGTTAGCAACAAAATGGAAGACAAATTTAGGTATATTAACACAGATTTTGACAAACCAAATGCAAAACACAAGCACTGCTGGGATTATCCAAAAATAGAGCACATCAGAAAAAATACATGTAATAAACTAGGGCAACTAAAAACATCATCCTATTACACAAACAGTGTGCTCTTAAGTCCCGGAAGGAGTTTGAATTCAGTTTGCCTCTGGAATCTTTCCCATCATTTGTTATAAAACATTCATCCAAAAATCATGTTTAACAAATTACATAACTAAAACAGTAATAAGAGACTAATAATGATTGGTAGTGACTGACTGATAAAGAAATGGCAATAACAGAAATAATAATCCCAACACCCCAAGCCCCTAGGTGAAACAAAGCTCTCAATGACAATCAACAGTATTTATTTTTGGCCCATACGTAAGAGGATACCATTAATATGACACATCTCAAGCCAAAATACACAGCACAAAACAAAATGTCCTCTTTATGACGCAAACCTCACAGAATCAAAAAAAAGTATGGCATTAATTTTGATACTGAAAATATAGACAGTAGCTCTCAGATTATTACAGTTCTTGTAGCGATATTTTGTGTCATATAAAAGATATATCCTTTCCTTTATGTGCTGGTTCTGTATATCAGTGCCACACCTTTCTTAATTGCAATAAACCAAAAACACTAAAATAAACCCCAGCATGGCCACTGTCTGCGTCATGTTGGCGAGACGCCTTTTTCTAAGTGTTAAGTTATAAAAGGCTCCCTATTCATAAGATCAGTTTTCCAGAAAATTCTTGGTACAGCTGGGAATGCCACTCAGGGCCACAGCCCCAGTGAGCCAGAAAAAAAGAGGCACTGTTCATCTTACGACAGGTTTAAGCAGGCATGTGTGAAGCCATTACCAGGATTATCATTATGATTATATTAGTTTCATTTGTTCACTAACTGTAGTTGGAATGAATAGCTGTGTTTTCTCAGGTTTTATTCTTGCAGTTATACATGTTTAACCCTGGGATGTTAATTCAATGGCCATGTTATTTATTGTCCCTTGTTTGCTGTCTTTCAGAATTCACTACAGGGTGTGATGATTTAACTGGTTTGTGTGGTCTTCTCTCTGTGTCTTTGTCCTTGACACACTGTGCAGCATCACACGTGACCTCATAAAACCGGCTTAAAAAAGCTACCATAATACAAAATATAAATTCCACCACTGCAACATGAGGACCCACTGCGTAGGACAATTCACTGCCTCTTATGTGTTTGAATAACTATTCAGCAGTTTATGTGTTTTTTTGTGGTTGTGGGGAATAAAATCCAAATATCGCTATAACTTTTGTAATAAACAATGAAAGCTAACTTGGCAAGCCAATATAAAATCTTGTGAAATTTTGGGAGTGTAAAATAGAGATTTATAATCAACAAAAACGCATTTTGACTAGTATTACTTAAAATTATTTTTGTAAATTATTATTTTAAATTGACATTTAAAATTCTTAGTAACATTCAAATATGAATGCATGCAAATCATTACAACTAAGATATAAAATAAATTTAAACAAACAATCACATTAATAAAAAATAATCTGCTCTCTGCACCAGTACCCAATATATCAAAATTATGTGTACCATGTCTTATGGAGCCACACAAAACCTCAGAGATTGCAAATGTTCCCTCAATAGCTCACGAAACTGACAAGTTTATTGGTCCTGACAAAGAGGGTAGGGTCCAATACTCACACATGGCACCTGTTGGACAACAAATGAACTTGCACTCAGAGGTTTATAAACCCAGACAGATTTATGCGTACTTTATCAAAGCAGCCTCACATGATTATAAACATATGACTGTAAATTCAGGGTAAGGGGCTGTTTTGAGATAGAGTAATAAGCAAGCAAATAGTGGAAAGACAAGGCAGGTCTTGCTCTCGAGTAATAGCTAAGAATAATAACAGGCTTCATCACCCACAAAAGCCTTGTGATACCTGGTGGTATTTTAATCCCCTGCGATATGTGCCACAGGCCACACACTCAGCATTACAGCCATGCAGTATGCATCACAAACCCTCTCTCCTTGCTACAAAACCATGTCCTTTTTGTTCATAAAATGATCTAATCAATATTATCAAAGTATTTTGGGCTTCTATACTTGAGAGATCTCTTCAGCAGACAAGCATTCTTTCTAAATAGCTAGAGAACACCTCCAGCTGCCTGTTGCTTATCCAAGTCACACTATTATCACTATTATTATTCTGTCTTATGTATTTAATTTTATATGTATATCAATGTGTTCTAGCACACCCATCACAACTCTGTTGTGAAGGGCGCTATATAAAAATAAAATGAATTGAATATTATCAGCATTCCTCAGCCATTACTACTACTGCATTTGTTTTTAATAAGGCCTGTTGCCCCATTTTCAATTAATTCATCGACTCACAAAAGTATTTATAGGTTTGAAGGTCAGTAACACAGGACCTTAAGGAAAAAAGAACTTTATACTGCACAATACTTCTAAGCAAAATAGTGAAATAAAATGTTTAGGTTTTTTTTCCAAAAATGTGTTAATATATTAAAGTATAATTTTCTGAGAAACATCAATTAAGTACTTGCACCAGCTGAAAACCAAAACCATATTCCAAAAACATGAGGCAATTCATGGTGCATTAAAATGACAAAACATTAAATGGCAGGTGTTAAAAGTTATAATCTTAATGCAAGATACGTTTCCACATAAAACAACAGTTTACCTCTGGGCAGAAACTTTCAAAACCTTTAAACAACACAATGACCTTCATCAAAATCAAAATAATTTTATGAAGGGCTCTTTTGGAACTCTTTCATTTTGAGCTTTACTGCCACCTATTGATACAACAGAAGATTCACCGGTAAAAGATGCACCATTTTTCAAACCATCTATTACAATGGTTTTATACCATAAAAGTCCAGTGTTGCTGCAAACAATTAATAAAAATTCATTAAAACACCTATATATATATATATATATATATATATATATATATATCCTGTTAGCCTAAATGACTGTAACTACCACAGTACAGTATACATATAATGTTTCCCCTACCATTGTAGAGGGGAGCCCCGCGCCCTCTTGAAAGTTAAGTTGATTATATTTAATTTTATTTTCTATATAGCGCCAGATCACAACAGAAGTAATTTAAGTTACCTTTCCTATAGAACTGGTCTATGGATTGTCCTTTTACTAAACAAAGTAGCCTTATCTTATTCACACACCAGCTTGTCATTTTCGTCTGTACACGGTCACGTGTTGACAATTCTCCTCTGCTCTCTCTGAGTTCCGCCCAGATGCGCGCGCACACACGGGTGAGCAAATTCTCACCAACGGACAGAGCGCGTGTCGAAAAATATGTCGCATCAACCACCTGAAAAGTAGACAAAAATATCTACGTTTATAAAACGCTCCCAGGGTGGTGAAGATGACAACAGTCGCTAAACTAGTGGCAACACTAAAAACAAATGTTCTGATGTTTAGTTCAGTTTTTATATTGACATGAACACCATGGATCCTGTCGGGGTCCGTTTGCGTTTGTGCCCACCTCCCCAAGCTATAAACTTCGAGGAAACACTGACATATTTTACATATATAATTAGTATGTGGATTTATATGAATGTTTAATATCACTACATTCTGTGGAAATGTACCACACAACGCTTTCCTACCTGATGGGACCGAACACCATTTTTATTTCGTCGTCTTGGGTGAGACTGGCTTAAATCACATCACGTTTAATGATAAGGAGATGTGAAACGGCTCAAACGCAGCGGCCGACACGTGCTGTTCTCGCCATCTGCTCCGCAAGTAGTTCCGGTGGGTTTCCTACCGTCGGAGCGGATGACCATAGATGCATAAATCACGGAGAACGTATGAGTGTTTGTATGCATACGCACGAGAAATGGGTAAAACGCCTTATGATTAGTAGGCCTATTCACTTAGGGGTTACTCTATTCAGTTTAAGCATCCCGCTTCAAAAGCAGTACAAGTTGAGTGCATACACATTCAAACGAATTGAAACATCACAGGTAAACAATTAGCTCTTTTCAAGTGGAGTTTGTTTTTATTCTAACAACATAAGAAAAAAAACAACGTACGAGAAGTTGCTGTGCTATAACCAGTTATGTTCTTGTTACCTAGAATTGCAAAGAACAGAGTGAAATACAAAAACGAGAAAAACATCAGCAAACCAGACACAAACCAGGAAATGCACTAGAAGGTAATTATGTATAAGAAATTAATAAAAATGGGAGGGGGGGATTAATTTAAAACCGCAAATCAAACCTGAACATGCATGCCAGTTTAAAACGTTGGCGACAGCTACAGCTTTAAGGGAGGTCAGAGGGAAATTAAAAGCAATCGGAGAAGACTCTTCTCCGGCCAGCTTATGTGGTGTACCTTATTAAAATACACCAGTCGCACAGTAATGGGCTAAGTCAGTTACCCAGATAGTGCCCTCTAAGAATACTTTAGGTTATTACTGGCTTGTTTTAGGTAAGGCCTCTTCCACCCATTGCAGAGACTAATTCAGGCAATGGCATGGGGTGCTTAACCTCTGGAACAAAGTCTACAGCCTGTTCTATTTCTGCACTGCACTGAAACACTGAGAACACTCAAAACAGCAAGATATACAATTCCATATATATATAAAAAAAAAGATAAACAAAAAGGTATAAAAGTTGGGCACAAACATGAAGTGAACATACTTTTTCCTTTAACAGACTGCTGTGTTCAATTCCGTAGATAATTCTTAGGTACAAATTTATCACCTGGTATTTAATTAACCTACCACCACTAATTTGTGGTTTAGGATTGAGTCATTACCCAGTTTTTTTCTTCAGCTGAGTACTGAAAGAAAACAATTACTGAAGACATATAGAGGGAGTGTGCCAGACAGCTGAAACAGTAGTACAGAAAGCTGGTAACAGTGCATGCAAGACTGGGGGGGGCTTCTGCTCATCCATGCGTGGTGTCATCCTCCACAAAGTCTTTAGCCTGCTCCGCTGATATCACATCAATGTGACTCACCTGCAAGATAGCAAATCCGGCATGAGTACATCCCACATCTGCATGCTTACACTGAGAATCACGGTCAAAACATTCAATTTTATCCGCCACCGACCTTGTTCCGGAATTTCACCCCATAGAACTTGTCCGCCGACTCCAGAAGCTCAGGCCTGAAGGTCGTTGTGATGAACTGCGCATGTCCAGCCAGCTCCACAATCATATCTGACAAAAATTAAAGAAAAACCAAAGTTGACTTCAAGGGGCAGGGAAAGTCAAATAAAATGCTTTATGTAAATTTTAATGCACACCGCCTATTACTAGCCAATAAGCAATCAGTGCACTTCCATGAACTGCAACGGGTCTGACAGATGACAGGGCCGACTAATGGAAATACCAGCAGAGTGAATTACCAGACACGGCCTTCCTGTGTTGAGCATCCAGGGCCTGGTCGATTTCATCAAACAGGTAGAAGGGCGCCGGGTCGCACTTCTGAATGGCAAAGATGAGGGCGAGAGCCACCAGGGATTTCTGTCCTCCTGACAGCTGCTGCATCTCTCTCATCTCACCTTGCTTCCCCGTGAAGGACACCTGCAGTGTGGGCCACGTGATAAAACGTGAGCCGTGCATTACGATTCCAGATTCCTCCGCACCGAGTTTCTCAGTAAGGCTTCGTATAAAGGGATAAGTAGAAAGATGTACTGTTCTCAGACAATGGGTCTGACTCATTTTTATGAGCCAATAAAAGCACAACAAAGTGCAGATGGAGACTAAGTGAGAAATCTGGAGGCTGACTTTTCAGATACACGAAAAGAAATGTATCCAAGAAACAAGATGACTTTGACAGACTTAACTACACACTGACAACTGTACTTTCTAACAAAGTTTGAAATCTGGGGCTAGTCTTACCCTAATTCCCACTCCAGTGAACTGGTCGACAGAGGGAACGCTGCTCTGGGACCCTGAACCCCTCTCGCTCTCTGCACCGCCCTCCCCCTCATCTTGTGATTGGTTCCCCTCAGCATCCCCTTTCTTCATCACCAGCGTGGCCTTGCCCCCAGGTACAAGCTTCTGAAAGACCTCACTGAAGTTCTTTGACACCTGGGTTTCAGGGAGGAGGAGGAGCCAAGAATGTTAATACATGTGATATACTCGACACTGACGCAACCCAGCGACTGGACCTTATTACTGCACTCCTCATTGAAAGATGCCACTCACCTGTTTGAAAGTCAGCTGTATGGCTTCATACTTCCGTAGCTCTAGAACGTTCATCAGCTCCATGATGGATTTATAGCCTCTGTCCAGCTCATCCTGCCTCTTGATCAGCTTCTCTTTTTGCTCTGAGAAGTTCACAAACTGGTCCAGGGCCTTCTTGTTCACGTGGCTGTACTTCTTCAGCTCCGTATTGCACTGCTCCAGCTTTCGGAACAGCTGAAATGACAAGCGGCCCACAGGGCGCGTGAGCGAGCGCAGTGCTGCCATGGGCTTCCTGGGCAGGTGTTCTGAAAAGCTCAGAGAAGCGCGCACCCCTCACCTGTTTGAGCGTGAGCGTCTGGTACTTCTCAAAGGCCTCCTGCGGCAGTGAGCCCAGTTCCCGGATCTTCTTCATGCACTCCTCCTTCTTCTTGAGCAACATCCCCTGTCGGTTGGTCATCTTCTCCAGCTCCTTTGTGTCGTGGTTAATGGCGTCATTCTGCTCCTTCTCGATGTTCTTCCAGCGATCCATGCTCTTCATATGATCTTTGACCTCAATTTCCATCTTGTCAATGAGTCCATCCAGATCTGTGGACCAGGGGGTTACAGCATGTTTAAGCCACATTAAAAACTACCCTGACCTGAATTAAAAAAAAAAAAAAAAGGAACAGAGTCACATTTAACCTCATCCCCAGCCTTCACTGAGACATAGTCTAGCATAATGCTAAATAAACCACCTTCTGAACGCGCCATGGTGTCCTTAATGCGTTTGTTGATCCCGTCCAGCTCTGACGTAGTAGCAGTGAGAACTGTCCCTCCCTCCGTCTCCCTGAGCTCATTCAGCTCCTGCGTGGAGAAACGGCTGGGGGTCACAGGTCACGCGCTTCTAAGAAACGCGACGTCAGGACACACGCATCCGAGGTGGCCCACCTGTTCCACTTGGTCCAAACGCTTCCTGAGGTTCTCATTCAGGTACGTCTCCACTCTGGTCATGATCCCCTCTAGCTTGATTCTCTCGTTCAGCAGCTGCCTGTTGTCCTACATCGTTGAGATAAACTGTTTTTTAGTCGCATTTTACAATATTCCCTGTAAAAACCGCAGCAGGCCGAGAAGCCCATGGACACGCCGCACCATCGTGCTGCAGCCCTGAATGCTGAAACTTCAACTACCACACCGCAGCCTGATCCGGGGGTGTTCTAGGGGCAGCATAATAAAATAATAAAAATGAAGATAGCGCACCTGCTGCAGCTGCCGGATTTCATCATTGAGGTCATCCACCCGCCGCTGGTCCTCCAAACTGAGTTGAGCCAGCAGATCTGTCCCCAACTCCGCTTTCAGGGACTCGCGCGTCGACTCCATAGCGTGAAGGCTCGCCTCCAGGCTCTGCAAGCTCCGTTGCTGGGTAGGGGATGGGAAGTAGCCACATATTATAGTGAGCGATTAGCCAAAGCATAGTTACGAACTGTACTTACAATAGTATTGCACAGTACCAGTACTCCAAAAGCATTGCATCACTTTTATACCATTAGATATGCAAATGTCAGGGTCGCTAATGAGCTTGCTCAGACGCCGCCCTATAAAATCAGGCTGAGGCTGTCATGTGACCCTGTACAGCAAATGGCTGGTCACCTTGGGCATGAAGGTTTTCTCTGACTGCTGCCTCTTCTCCTTCAGCATCTTCATCTCAGACAGGATACTGTCCCGCGAGGCCTTGAACTTCCTCTGCTGGGTCTCGATCTGCTGCATCTGGTTCATCAGCTGATCAATCTCATTGTTTATGCGTGTAGATCACTAAGGAATGCAACACCATATCCAGGAGGAAAGGCTACCATGTGACACACTAGGGGGCGCTATGAGGTTACTGCAATCTCCCAGCCACTCATTCTTTCAGGCTAATATCCATGGGCTTAACCCTGGCTCCCATGACTCAGATGTCCTCTAGGTCTGCCGTGACCAATCCGACTGATGTACACACACATACAGCGAACCAAAGGACACGACGGTGTCCAATCAATCATCTGCTAATGGATGATGGTGCCGATGACTCAGACGACAGGCTCTCTGACATCTGCTAATCTACCAAGCACGCACCCGATCTGCGCAAGAAAAAATGCTGCCTTAAATCCCCTGGCCCCCCTGTCACAAACACCATCGCAAAGCCAGCAGTCGTGATAGTCACACACCCCATCCCCCCCAAGCCCCCTGTAAAGATATGTTCGATGTTGCGTCGCAGGTTCTCATTCAGCTTGGCCTCCAGTTCGCCCAGCTCCTCCTCAGCCTTCCTCATGTCCTTCTGCAGCTCCAGTCGAGACTTCCTGGTGTCATAGTACCCCCCTGTGAGAGCCCCCCGATGGCTCACCTGGTCACCTGCATAGAAACCAGTCACATGACATGCGTGCATGAGCAACAGAAGTCAACTTCCTCCAATAGCCTTTCACCGAAGCACATTCAGTGAGATGTGGCCCTATCTTAAGCTCTGGATGAATGCTATGTATCTATGCAGCTACCCCTGAATTTTACATAATTGGTCATATTTTGCAAGTGCCTCTGCTGAGACGCACCTTCCAGCGTGATACAGTCCATGGTGAAAGCCCTGGCCAGCTGAGTGGAAACTTCCATGCTCCGGCAAATCAGGGTTTTCCCAAAAACATGCTTAAAAGCCTTGTCAAATTTGGGATTGTACCGCAACTTGCTGATCATCGGGATTGCATCCTGGAAAAATAAATAAGGCCAACATGATGAGTCATTCTCTAATAACTTGGCAAATCCAATATAAGACTGGATTAACCCCAAATACCAAAGACGTGTGGTTGAATCACAGCCGCTGGAGGTTATTGGAATATAAAAGCTCTGCAATAAGCACATGCAGTCTGCTGCCAGGTAACGGCGTACCAGCAACCAATGAGGATGAAGCCCTGCTGGTGCCATTAGGAGGTCATTAAAAAGTGTCGCAATTTAAAGAGCTGTGATAATGTAGAGGTGAGAACAACACAAATAGATTTTGTGTCGTACAGCCTGAACACTTCTTGGGACACAAAAACCAGTAACGTGTCCAAGAAAAAACACAAGCATTTTATATAAAACACACCTACTGAATCACGAAAACAGAGCAAAGCTGAATCTGCAGTAAAACAATGAGAGGAGGCACTTACGTTGGTCTCTGGGTAGGCCGTGTCTCTGACGTCCAGTTTGCTGAGAGGAAGGAAGGTCACTTCCCCAGGGAGATTCATTTTGTTAAACTCCATCAGGATCTTGGTGCTGACCTCATCAGTTTCCACAATGTGGTAAAACAGCCTAAGGGAAATAAAACATAGGTTCAATACCCACACTATCCATTAATTACGATAGAAAAAATGTATAGCTAGTCTTCACACTGGGTGTGGGGTGAGGGCAAACTATGAGGGCAGGCCTACTCACCTAGTGCCAGCAGTCACTTCAACACAAGTGTAGAAAGCAGGCTCGCACTCAAAATTGTTCATCACGATGCCATGGTAACCGTTAATGACGTGCTGGTTGATACCCTTCCTACGGAAGTGCTCCAGCACCTTGTTGATGCTGTCGATGCCGTTAAGAATGGCCTGCCCAAAGAAGGAAAACAAGTAATTCACGCTTCTGCAAATGCCAGTCATCATCAGGAGCGCCCCCACGAGGCAGCAGGAAGAACTGACCTTTCCTGTGGCCGCCCGCAGAAGCTGCTGCTTCTTCTCCAAGTCCTCCCTCTTGGCTGCCAAGGCCTGCTGCTCCGCATTCTCCTCCCTCCACAGGTAGCTGTGGGGGTTGGGAGGAGAAGAGAAGGCAGGGCTGAGAAATCCACACTCCCCCGGGCTTTAATCCACGATACCCCACTGCCACATCGATTTAGATGCGATCCGTCATTTCTGGTATCTTCGTCACAGGTACCGCGGGCTCCTGGAAACCCACTTAACTTCAGCTGAGCCCAATGGGCAAACAGTCACACAGCCACCCCGGGCCCGTTTTGCATACAACCTAATCTTTTCCTGCGTGGTCCTACACCGCACACGTTAAATGTCATGACACTGCAACAATGCAGCATAAATACAGTCTGATATTAAACAAAAAGAAAAAAAAAAAAAAAAAAACACCCTCCTACAAGCTGGAAAAAACATGCACAGCCTTTAAGAAAACATCTTACTTTCTCTCGCTCTGAAGCTCATCCTTTTTGTTCTTCACCTCATAATACTTCCTGTCTAGTTCTTCAACACGAGTCTTCACCTCGTTTAAATCCTGATCCAGTTTCTAAAAAACACAACACACATGAGAATGACTGCTGGCGGGTCGAGGGTGGGATGCTGCAGGGGTTAATCGAGTCTTCGGCAACAGCTACCCCACAGCCTGAAAAGTAAAATATGACAGATGCTTTGACTGGAGGATGTTTCATACAGTGTATTGCTCCAGGTTCCTCTCCTTGTTGGCCTCAGTGTCCTCCAGGTCCTTGTGGATGGCGGCTATCTGGCGTTTCTTGTCATTGATGGCCTGGTCCAGGGATTTCAGCTCCTTCTTGATCCACTTGTCCCTTTCCTCCTTGGAGGTGAACTGACTGCCACGGCCTTGCTTGGCATACAGGTCCGTCCTTTCCTGTGTGGCCTGGGCCAACCTGTCGAGATAAAAAGAGATTTAGTCTGTCCTCTCTGTCTCCATGTCCCAAACACAGACCAATCAGGATGGATGTTAATACAAAGGTAGTGGAAACACAATGGATCAAGCAATATCAAACAAGCCCATCATAAGCAGTCAACAACCGGCACAACAAATATGGAAGCAGAACGGTTTTGCTCACACTTCCTAAAAGTCCTCTCTTTTCTCACGAATTCAACAAACATGAATCGTCTGAAAACACCCAGCGACGTGCTGGCTCAGCGCACGACTGTGTCACACCGACCTGGCGATGCCTCTCTCCTCCCGCTCTTTCACCGTGTTGAACTTGGGCTCCGTCTCCTGCAGCTCCTTCTGTTTCTCCTCTATCTTCTCCAGCAGCTTCTGACGCTCCTTCAGCAGTCGTTTCTAATCAAATGAAACGACACTGCCTCACAACACTGGTCCTGCTGGGCTTTAGTGGAAGGTTCTAGAAGTCGCGACGGCAAAGAAATGCCAGTGAGAAGCCGACTCGGTTGAACCCAGACAGTGAGAGGTCAGCCGAAAAGCAGAAATATTCAGCTGTGCTGAAAATCTGGAAGTAACGCTCCCCGCCAGAACCAAGGGTGACAAGACAAAGAGGAGCTGCGACAGGCCGGCCATCGAGCGTGGCGACCCGGCATAAACTCCCCGCTCCACAATAAAAACTGAGGCAGAAGCCCCACAGCCATGCGGGCACCTTCCCAGTATCCCCGGCAGCCTGCCAGAGCAGTCAGGTGGCTGACTTCCAGGCCTGCCAGCCCCCAACAACCCCATGCAAACTCAGCCTTGCCGGCCTCCCCTAACACGGCTCCCCGGAAATAAATAAATATGATGGGACAAATAAGCGGCAAGCGGCCATGTGGCTCTGAAGGAGCGCTGCCATCCCGGCGCTCTTGATCCGGCGCCTGAGCCGCGATGACGCAGGCGGAGGCTTCCGCACCCTCTGTTCGCTGTTGCCCGCCAGCTCGTCCTGCAGGTCTTTGGCCTTCAGCTCCAGTTTGGTCCGCTGCTTGATCTGCTCCTGCCTCTCCGCACTCAGCTGCTCCTTCTCCTCCTTCATGGCGGAGATCTTGGACTTCAGCTCCCGGACCAAACGTTCCGTCTCCTTTTGGGGGAGAGGGAGCAAAATAAATCTGGTGGCATGTTTCCAGATAGGAAGTGAAATGCAAGGGCGGCCACAACGAACAGCAGGAAATGCAGAAACATCATGCAGCTTTTTGGAATCCCAAAGACGGGCCCGGGCCCCCCGCCCCCCTCCAGTTCATATCAGTCCAAATCATATGAAAAAGCTTCAGCCGGGGAGGGAGGGAGTAAAATTCTGACACGCTTGAACGAACGCCTTTAAGATGTTACTGGTGAATCCCCAGACCTCTTCCGTGCCGGCCCCTTACCTCCACTTTGTCCCGAGCATCCTGCTGGGCGTCACGCAGCTGCCTCGATTTGTCCCCACAGGTCTCCCTCTTGGTGGACAGCTGGACGACACAAAGAACCAACACAACACAGGCAGAAACGACGCAAGCAGTTAGTGACCAACAGACAGAGAAATCACTGGTCCCACGCCGATGCCCTGCGTCTGCCAGGCGCACCTCATCCAGCTTGGCGCGAGTCTCGTTCAGCTCCTGATTATAGATGGTGTACTCCAGGGCCCTCCGCATCTTGTCCCATTTCTGGTACTGAGCCAGCTCCTCCTTCTCATCCTCTAGAGTATGCAGACGCTCCTCGATATACTTCAGCAGCTCGTTAATTTTCTCCCTCTTCCCCTCTAACGGATAAATACCAAAAATAATTACAATGCACTCGAGACACACTGAAGCAGAGTTTGGTAGAATTAAACAGAACAAAGATGACTTGTCTTCCCCATCTATGGTTATTAATCTTGACCATTAATCAGGTACTGGCCCACAGTTTCAGCCTCTTTGCCCTCTGTCGTCATGCAACTTCAGTACAGGTTTACCTGTCTCCTTCATGAGTGAGATGCTCTCCTCTTTGCGTTCATCATACACTCGGGTCCCTGCTACCTCCCGCAGCAGCTTCAGACGCTGAGAGTCAGGGGCTGTCGCCATTTGGTTGATCTGAATTCAATAACAAATGTTTTCCTGACTGCAGCAGCATATGTGTGAAACTCAGGGACTTCTGAGAAGGCCGCCAAAAGATTATTGCTGCTTTTAGAAATGAACTTGGCTATATCTGTTAAACAAAACGCAAACCAAACAAAGGTGCATATGCATAAACACTGACATGCCAGCATAACAGTAAAAAGAAAAAAATCAAAAACACTGGTCCGTTACCTTTCCTTGTTTCACGATGTAATACGGATTACTGCGGGAAAAGCCGGCACTTTCCAAGAGATTCATGACATCGTTTTTCCTGGAACACAGACAATTCCATTCTCTTTGGTACTTGTTCCCACACCAAAAATAATCTTGCTTGGGTATGTCATTATGCCCCTACTTTATTGTGACTTTTTTTTGGCTCTGAGGCACTGACGTCATCTGAAGTTTACATATAAATTATGCTCTCACGGTTTGACATTACAAGTAGGTCAAGGCAATTTTGTATGGTCATCAACAAAATGCCTCTACAGGGAGAAAGCAATACTCACGTCACCATTTTCTTATCGAGGAAGTACTGGTCCTTTTTGGCTCCAATTACACGACGCAGTGACACTTCTTCTTTGTCGATCTAAAAGGAAATGCAGCCCTTGACAATTCAGCTAAGACACTGTCAACAATGCAGATCTCTACTTAACATACGGGAAAACATATCATTCAAAGTAATAGCAGGGAGAATAGAATAGAGACACTTAATTTATTCCCACAGGAATAGTGGGTAATTTTCACACACTATACCTTGAGCTCCAAGAGACACACAAGGATATTCATGTATCATATAAAAATATTAATAAATACAGGTTAGCACAAGGCTTGGGCCAGAGTGCAGGGTCAGCTAGCATCCAATCTCCCAGGAACAACTGGGGAAAGGGCTTTGCTCAAGGGCACAGCAGCGTAAGGATTACTCTGCTGGCCGTGAGATCTGAATTAATGACTTTCCAAACACAGGCACCAAATAATTAAATTCGTATTAACGCCGCTTTGAATTTACGTTGGAGGGCTTACCGGTAACCTGTTGTCCGAGTTGTCAAATATGATTTCCACGAAAGCAGAGATGACACGAGGGCCAGTCCCTTCCTGAAACAGGCAGAGCATGTGGTGAACTGAACATGGGGGAGTGCAGGCAAGCGAGTAAATGAATGGAAAACAAAGAATGCACAGCACTCACGTGTAGCAGAGCAAGCCTCTGCTCTGGACGAAGGTGGCTGAACTCGTCACTGAGAACAAACTGGATGGCTGAACGGGGAGACAAGGTCTTAGTCGAGCAGTAATTCAGCACACACGTGATAACTGTACTGTACCATGTTCAACTTCCCTGTTAAATTTCCAGGTTACTATTCATACTAAAGGGCCAAAAAGAAAAAATTGCCACTTGCACATTGTCACTAGTCATTGACCTTCACACACAACACCTTCTTATCCAGCCTTATCGAAAACTGGCAACCCAGATGCCAGAGTCCTTCACAGCAGAACTTTGTAAAGCAGATAAGGATTACTTACCATAGAAAAAGTTACTTTTCCCAGATCCATTTCGCCCCACTACAAACAAACAACAAAAAGATGGCAGAGAATGAAATTCACAGCGCAGTGAGGTTGAAGGCCCCCCAAATAAGACACTATATGAACTCACCAATGACATTGTGCTTCGGGCTAAATGGATCGACAACAGTTTGATCCCTGTAACTTCGAAATCCTTGAATAATGACCTAAAAATCAGAGAAGTAATTCAGAGAAGTTTGACATCTATTTCATAAACTAAAATTAAGTATATAATAAAAATGTTTTTAGGCAGTATTAATTAGTGGTACTAATATATTTCAACGGCAACAGATTAATACATGTACTTTGTTGCACAAAGCAGGTGAAACATTTTCTGACAGTAACATTTTACCTTATTTACCAATTTAAAAAATACCAGTCACCTTACCACAAAAAAAGAAATTAATTTAAATTTCACGAGAACTATATAACAAGTTAGCATTACGCACTTCGCAGCTGTAACAATGTTTAAGAAAGTCGTAAAGTATAGAAACTCTCTCAAAGATGTCACAGTGCAGGATTAACGAACAGCTATTAAAATTGCTAAAGTAGAGTACGGCCGTTCATTCGTATAATTAGCTACTACTGTGGAAATGGAGCAGGAATGCCAAGAAATAGCTACGTCGTAAGGTTTATTTGCCAATTATGACCAATTTTAAAAGACTAAGGCGTTAATGTGGTAATAACTTAGCTTCTGGATACCTGGCTGGACGTTTATTCATGTGCTCAGCTCACGTCACACATTGCTACGATCTGGGCTAACGCGAAATAGCAATTAGCAACTTTTGTTTTTGCGACGTTTAGATACTGTTATGCATTGTGTCTGCAAGAGATTTAGCTGCATGTAATTCTTAGTCGTGCAATTAAACGCAACAACGCAATTTTAAGCAGAACGTCGAATTTGACTAGTAGCTAACTAGCAAAAGTTAGCTTAGCTAGCTTACCTGTTTAATGTACATGGCTGGGTCTGCACTATTTTCCCTCAGAAAAATCACCCACAAAACGGAACACGCCCGCCTCCTCCTCCACAAAAGGAAGGGCTGCTTCGAAAAAAGTTTAATTATATCAAACTGAAATTTGAAAACCCCAAAACTACTAATTCCTCAGATTGCCTACACAAAACAGATAACAAGTAAAATGGCGACGGGGGCGGGGCCAAGGAGTGAACCTTGCAAGGGACAAAAAGGGGGGAAACTAATTCTAAAACTCTTTGTATATTTATAGTTGCGTGGACGAACATTAATTTCTATGAATATTTTCACTGTACTTTTGTTTAATGAAATTTAGACGCACTAATACATTGCGGTGATATTATGGGGAATTTTAAAATATTTTTTTACTCTACCGTCACCCCTACTTTTTCATCTGGTACCTACCAAGAATAAGACCTTGGGCGCGAAAGCAGAGTAGTATGAGATACCGACCCGCCAGTAAATTAGAAGTAGTTTGAGATATACGATTAGTGTCGTGGTGTATTATAAGAGAACAAAAATACTTGAAATTCCATTCAATACAATAAAACATGAATTTCCCTTCGGTGGCTTAATTCGTTGACTTCTTAAAGAATTTAATGAAAGAATGTACTACTTTTATCTAATGTTGAGGTATTTGGTAAAATTGGGCTACGCTACGGACAGTTCTGCCCATCCGCTTCACAGGGCACTTTCTTGAAGCAATTTTAGCCACCGGCTCATTCCGCCTCTGAGCTAAAAAGCGCTGCCGGGAATCCTTCCAACCTGCTTCATCCGGCGCGCCACTCCCCACCCCCGCCATATCACGTTCGGAAGCATCTTATCTCTGCTATAGTAAAAGTCCGGTCTTGTCTGTTCACTAATTGTACATATACTACTCCCTAATTTATTATTTGAAAGTTTTCATAGTATTTGTTTCATTCATATTCCGTAAAATTCATTTTTTTCTGCATTCTTTGTGCTCTTTTTTAACTCCATTGTATTCTGTGATCTTGCAGTGGACAGTTGTCCTTCATTCATGTTTGCACTGTCCCGTTAGCTGTAGTTGTCTCTGGGTTCACTTTTTGTACCGATCCACTACCAATTGTATGTTCACATGCTGACAATGAAGAGTGTACTTTTTATATTTGTTTGGACTTTACATTTATTTGATTGTACCGTTTTGGTAGCTTTAAATGTTGGTCTGTGTACAATGATCTTAGTCTGGGATCAATGAAGTTCATCTAAACTAACATTACGTACGATTACGGCTGCGCGCTCCCACCCGTAGGGGCGTGAGGCGCCAGTGCATGACTCATGTTCTCGATGAAGATGATGGAGACGCCGCCTGTGCGTAGTGGGGAAGGAACGCTGCTGGCGTGGGAATCTCTGTGAACCACTTCCAAATATTTATCACCCTTTGCCTACAACAGCGTTCATCACTACATTGGCTACCCGTTACCTCAGAATTATTCATTTCCCTGTAATTAATCCTCAGTGACAATGGTCCGTTTCCTCTATTCATGATTAGTGTACGTAACATTTTAGGGAATAAGTACTTTTTCTTACTATGCCGTAATTTTTCTTAATATAACGTCATACTATAAATTTTTTAACCCGATGGTCTAAGATGCATTCAGTATTAAATCGGTTACATGTGCATGAGATTTAATTAGTTTATTTACATTTGTGTATGGTTAATGTATAGTGTCCCTGTAGTGAAAAAGTAAAAAAAGTCTTTGTCACATTGTGCAAGAATGTTTTATTAACCTTTTCACAGAAATTGTAAAAAACAAGAATAATAATAAATTAAAAAATCCTTTCCACACTCTGTGAATAGGAACTTCAAGGTAAGGCAGCTATTGCTATAATTATATAATCCTGTTTACTACACATATATCAAAGGCAACAGCATCAGTGTGTATGGATTTCAAGAACCACCAGATTTGCCTTGTCCTCAGTCCTTTCAAAATACTTTCTCATCATTTTTTCTCTCTCTTTCAAGCAAACCAGCTTCATCATTTCTATAACTTGTACAACAGCTGAACATTTTTGTGTTTCAAGTATTTGGAGACAAGTAGGAGGCCAAGCAGCAACATTAAGGAAGTGCAGTTATTGGACTCAACTTAAATTGGTGAACTGGTGTTTGGAGGGGTATAGGTGCCAGGAAGCCCCCGGGGAGCGTAAACACAGAGGGTTCATAGTTTTTGTTAAAGGTGAAGTCCTTTGACAAGAATGAGACAGTTTCTTGACTGCAGGGGGCAGCAGAGGTTGGAGATGCGGTGGAAAACACTTCAGACTCGAACTGGAGCAGCTGGCCCATGAAGCCAAAGTTTGGGGAGATGAGTGCTCGCCGTTGCTTGATGAAGTCGAACGCCTCCTCCAGGTGCAGCATCTTGGTCTTCATGATGTACGCCATGCATATGGTGGGTGACCTGGAGATCCCAGCTTCACAATGGACAAGGACTTTTCCTCCTGCTTGCTTTACGCAGTCTGGAAGACACACAAAAAAAAAAAAAAACACTGATAAATTAAACTTGCATAATGTTAACAGGTTTCCATTTTCACATCTCAGATTCATATTAAATGTCACTTGTCAAATCAGGTCAACGGTGCATTATGGGTAACAAATTCAAATATTCAAATTCAGCTGAGGGGTGGATGCTGGAGACCATCACGATGGAATGAGTATGATGCTGGCTGGCTTCTTAGTTGGCAGCTCCTCCAATCTGGAGAGTACCTGTCATTTGGTGAAACTTTCTGCAATCACGCAGCTTCTGTCCAATATCCACCTGTAGCTACCCATGTGACTCCTGACTCACTGAACATGAAGCGCTGCAATTTATCACCACCCATTACTCAACCATTCTCTCCCTCCCTTCAATCACTGATTTATTCTTACATCAACAATACATCAAGGGCTCAGCTGAATAGCCATTCGGATTCAAACCCCCGTAACCACATGACAGAAGCCAAAACCATCCAATGGTGGAGGCAAAATGGCTGTTTAAAGACCCACCTATTGTGTACTGTGCAATTTGCCCACATCTCTGTGCCTACTTAAAGGTTTTGAAAGATCAAGCAGCAAATTCACTAGCTGTGGACTAAAGTCGACAATAGCACAGCACTGTTCCGCATCAGGAAGAAGATTACCTCAGGTCATTTTCTCCCCCCCCCCCCACCGACAGACACACAGTAGGTCAGTAAATAGTTCAGTTCCCGTCTTTGTTCGGCCATTACTTTTACCTAGTTCTTTTTGTCTCCCCTATTCAGGTCCTTTCCCTACTTGCCTCCAAGCCAGGAGTACACCTGCCCGAGATAAACACCCTCAGCCAACACCCGTCTTCAGCAAAAACCCAATTTAGCAACGTGGCGGCCACACCCAGCCATGAGGTACAAAGGGTTAAGGAAGAGGACACCTTCATTAAGTACCTTCTTCAAAGAAATCAAGAGCAGCCCCATAACAACAGCACCTTAATCCCCTGCAGGACGTGGGAAAAGGCACTGCGAGATAAATGAGAATGGCAGCCCTGCCTGCTTCATTCACAGCAGCAATAACAGAAATTCTTATAAAAGCTCTCTGTGGTTTTTAAGGACAGTTATACTATCTGCCTGACAGCTGGGATGCCTCTCAGATGTTTGGGAAATGCCAGTGAACTTTATAATGTGGTTTAAAAATGGAGTAGGGAGAAAAATATATGCTCCCTAAATTCTTAGAATTGCTATTCCAGTAAAAGGCAAAATGACAATGTCTATGCTTTCATTCTCAGAGAGAAAATCGCAAAAAATAAATGTCATTTGTAACCTATAATGAATGATAATCACAGAGATGGAGCTTTATGAACAAGTGATGTCCATCAACCCTGCCGCTTATATTTCATTGTATGGATCTCCATATCTCATATATCATTGCCTCGGACACTGAAAGAACAAAAGCCCAAGAGGAAAACAGTGCTTACCAATGAAGTCAATGGCTTCCTGGAAATGAGAGTGGATGTCTGCTGTGTGATTGTCCTCCACTGGAATCCATTTGTAATTGCAGTGGCCCTTGGACTGTTCTGTGTCTCTTCGGGACACATTCAGCAAAGCTGTGATGTGAAGGTCATCAAGGTAGTCTTGTCTGGAGGCGTGGTAGGCACTACCAAGGTATAGGAAAGGCAGGATCTCTACAGGTTTGCCCTGGAAGTGAGGGAGGTACAACTTAGATTTCAGAAACAGATAAAATGAAAGACATGCAAATGAACAACAACCAAGAACAAATGGGTAATTTCAAAAACATGCGGGGAGATTGCAAGGTCAAGAATCACTGATAGTATCTCCTAAGGCAACATTGACAGCTGATGGATGTTTATGAAACCGGATCTGTGAGTGGTCACTCCTGTTATCATGTGTTGTTGAGTTTCACAGGGTGACCTAGTCACAATCGTCGTACTTCATACCAATCGCCCTTTAGAAATACGTCAGAGGAAACCGCGTTTCACTGAGAGCACTACAAGGGTTGGAATGTTAGGGACTCCTTTACAAGAAATCGTGGGAGGATTATGGGAGTCATGTGAAGGCAGCACAGTCGCTTTAATCCGTTAAAGTAATGACAAATAATTAGTCTACCGTTTTAATGAAAGTAGATCACCGTTTCAGTCTTGGAATAAATTAAGATGCGACAGGTGTGAACTCAGAGTATTTGCAGACGAAAAGGCCTCCGTCTCCGTGTCTCACTCCCTATACTAAACCCGCATCCGTAACTACCGCTAGATTTCATTCCGCCATTTTACAGGGTGACCTGGATGACGTTAAACCGCTAAACCAGACAGTAAGTGCTTAATCATAATCCTGTAAACATTGTTTCCTTTACAAATTCAAGCCGAGCGTGTTGTTTTAGCTGACACACAAGCATATCGTCTGATACAAATACCGGTCTCTCTTTACTGATAAACGTGCCACAAAATACAGGCTTGTTTCAGGCTATAAAATAAACCACTGTCTTACTTTAATTTTTATATTAAATAGGTTACACTTCCAACAGCAACCCTTTATTTTTTCTTTATTATGATAACTACTGTCTGAAAAACTTTATATGTATGTACTTATTGATGATGTCCTGAGATGAAAACACATTCTTATACCATATGATAGTCACCGTTTTGATTACGTTTATTATATATATATATATATATACATACATAACTATGATCAATTCGAATGAACACTTTTAAAGGTACATGCGTGACGGTATCTGACAATTAAAATGCATGCGGGAGGAATTTATTGCCAAGGGGGAAGTGGCCACACTGAAATCGGGCTGCAGCCAGGAAACGCGAGCGTCTCTCCTTTTCCGTACCTGATCGTAATCTGGTTTGTGCTGGGCGCCGAGTTTCTCACACAAGTTGATCCCGACCATTTTTTCGGTTTCGG
The DNA here is from genome assembly GCA_019775955.2 of Pollimyrus isidori. NCBI lineage: Eukaryota > Metazoa > Chordata > Actinopteri > Osteoglossiformes > Mormyridae > Pollimyrus > Pollimyrus isidori. The sequence continues at coordinate 4,515,201 of JABFDZ020000045.1, read as the reverse complement.
TTCCCGTCGGTGGGACGGGTTTCAACTCCGTGCAAAGTTCAGGGTACTGAGAATGAAAGGTCTCATATCCTCCTGTCGGACAAAAGCATAAAAAGGCCTTTCAGTTTGGCCCCTCTTGCTGATAATGCCCAGATTTGTTTTGCCGTTTCCCCTTATTATCCCCACACAGAGAACACATTGTTGAGACGGTTTTGTCTTTTAAGTTCTATAGTCATAACAGGATTTTGAGATTCAGAGTGTGGAAAACTAGAACGTCTTAAACTAATGTCATGACATTAATTTCTTCACATTTTAATTTTAAAATGACAAGAGAGTCTCTGAATCGGATTCAACATTTTGATATCGATATTTCAACAAATGATCAGTTACAAAAAATGCGCAATGAAACCAAATACAATAGCTACAGGATCCTTGCTGACATCAGTGAGATCACAGCCTGAGTCATCAACACCCGTTTGACGTAGCGCGCGTTTTAAGTTTACCCCACAGATGAAACATTCCTCGGTCGGTTGTAGCAACCAAATATCAGCGACGTGAACAACATGCTACTTTGTGATAAGCAATATGACACTGTTTTTATTTCACAAGAAAAAAATTCAAACAGCAGGAAACCGTTCACAACGCACAAAAATCGGAATGTTATTGTTTCTTGCATTCTTACCCCTAAACTATTGTAATATCATTTCAGACGTTGAAAAATGTTTTCTAATATAAAACGGTCAAATATGACCTTAAAAACCAAAGACATAAGTTTTAACTTTTAATTTTAAATATTCGCTTCAAATATAAAACCTTGTTAGTACTTGACCAGCCGACGAGTTCAGACAAAAGATTGCTCACGAATAGGTAAAACCACAGCAGTTACTCACCTTTAAGAAAGCAGATGTTTGTTCCACTTGCAAGGTGTGACAATGTATTTATAACAATTTGTGCTATACTGTCTTTTTTCAGTTTCTGCCAATGGGACGTTTTGTCATCTAATGCCACAATCGCCGAAATCGTACCCTCTCGAAGTTGGTACTGCGCTCTCTCATCCGGGATAACAAAATGAAGAGGTACCGGGCCACCCCGGGACCTCCGAAGGATGACGGAGTTCAAGTTAACGTTGAATGAACCTTTTATACTCGAATTCGAGAAAGAAAAATACGGTCTGCAATCCACAATGAGGCAATTTCCACGTTCCTTCCTTAAGATTTTCTTAAGACGCCGGCAATCTATTGTTTTGACCTTCATATTGCTTGCCACTTCACAGCTGATAATACTGAACGAGAATGAAATGTATTCAACTATGCTTACATGGGGCTAGAGAACAGAGTGAGCTGCACTCTCCGGTGCGTCCGTGTCCACATTTCCTCTAAGGGGATTCCGCTCTATCTGCTTTATACGAATGGAACCTCCGGATTGTGACGCCACGAACCATATATGGATACCGACGGGGCATGATTTAGGCAAAGACCGCCCACACTGCTGTTGACTGTGCACGCTATAAAGCCCCCACCTTACGAGAGAGTGAATTTGCCTGAACCAGCAATTAGTCATAACAAAACTTCTGGTTTAGTTATCGAATACAGCGTTTTATGAATTTAAAACTGATATACAGAACCGATAATCCCAAAATATACTCTGGACACCTAACGGTATAGCCTAAATAAAAAGTTTCCAACGACCTGGCCACCCTTCTTATCGCCGAATAGGCTACTTGTGGTGCTTGCTTATATAAGATATATAATAAAAACGACGACTTTTTTTCCATTGTACTGAAACGATTCATTTATATTAAAATAATATTGACTGTAATACGAACTTCTAAATTTATAAATTAAAAGATAGGCTCACTAAAAATAATAAGGTTGATATCACCTTCCGTCCGTTCCCATTTTTAGCCACCTGTTCCATTTCCGTAGGTTGTAATCTGATAATACGGTAGCTGGTTTAAAAGGACACATTCTATGGATGTGAACCACTAACAGAAGTATACCATTTAAAAATACAGAATCGTGTAACTAAAGACCCGCGGATTAAACGGGGAACACAATTTCAAAATAAACAAAAAAACAGACAGACGAGTTACTGGGGTACGGGTTGGTTTGTGTCCTCCTGCTTAAAGGAAACAAAACAGTGTTGTATTGAACCGTCTTTATACTGTCTTTTCGAGAGATAATGTGGATGATGACCAATAGAAGATGGGTTGATTGTATGAAAGGATACCGGGATTACGACGCCAAACATAGGGTAGGGGCTGGGTTTAATCTCTGTGTATGACATCACGATAATGTGGGCAGACACCACCCATATTTTTTCCAATTACGATAAGGTCGCAACAGAAGGTAGACACATTTTCTACTAAATTCACGAACGTTTTAAACACACAAGACAAACTATAAGTATTGTGTATTCTGTGCATTCAATGGAGGCAGCGGGATCTATGCATCAAAATGTGGGACCGTAAAAATGTTAGGCGAATTAAACAAAAAAATGCAGGAGGTAATATAGAATATTTAAAAAATGCAATAATATTGTATTGCAATGACTGAGGAGATGGGGGGTTTGGCACACATACGCGAGTGTGCAAAATCAGACTGGAGATTTTATTCCTGTGATACCTACGCATGTGCTAGAGAAGCACATTTTCCTTTTGGCAGGGTGATGTTTTACGTCCGCGAGACCCTCACTTACCTTAAGCTGTTTATGGCGCCTGCAGGCAGGCAGCCAGCCGCTCCGACCGAAAAGTCCTGCAGGTCCCCCGCCGCTTCCGATTGCGGTTTAAATGCGGGGTGCGTTTCGGTTGTGCAACATAGGCAAGAGGCTCAAATTGAAAGTACAACGAACATGTGCAACAAAAAGATGAAATAAAACACGTGGATTCTGACAAACTAAATGTTGGGAAATGTTCTGGAAAAAGCCTTCATGAAAGGTAAACAGAACGTTACATGAGGTTACACAAAAAGATTCATTTGAGTCTTAAACGCTTGCATTTAATAATAAATTATTGTTTAAGCAGTTGCTGTTAATGATTACTATCAAAACAATTAGATATTCATTAAATAACACTGCAAATCAGGCGAGAAGATTATGTAGAATTAGGTGATCAGTGCTAACACACCACAGTGCAGAGCAACAAAGTCTGTTTTCTGCATTTAACCTATATGTGACATCGTGACTTATCACGCGGCAGCTAATTCAGCGTTGGGGGAGCAGTGTTTGGGGGTGGTACCTTGCTCAGGGTACCTCAGTAGTACCTTGCTGGTCAGGGATTAAAACCAGCAATCTTTCAGTTACAAGTGTGCTTTCCTAACCATTAAGACACCACTGCTCCCACACAAATACTTTGGTAACTGAGGTAAAAAAAAGAAGAAGTCAGAATTGGTGCCCTGTACAGAGTTAGCCGTCAGTGTGAGGTGTATAATTCCTCACAGATAATAAGACACCTTGACCTCTGTCAGCTTTGATAAGAGGGTTGAGTACAAGCCGGTATGTGTGAACTAGCAGGGGCATTTCCTTCCACCACAATGTTTCTATTTCATGACCAGCTTCTCTATGTCTATCAGTAGTTGCCTGACATGTGTCAGGTCCAATTACAATGTTACCTGGGCCTACTTTTCTCACGGGGTATCCATTTAGTTAATCTATAGTTAATAACTAAGCAAAATCTCCCTATACTTTAGTCCAGGTACAGCACAGTTGCGATCCTTTTGTGATTCACCCTCACAGCCTGTGCTGTGATGAGCAATTTCCTGATTAACATGTGAATTCCACAGAAAAGTCGCAACGCAGTAGGAAGACAATAGCGGTTCCCTCTTCGGTTAACAGGTGCTTCCTGGTGCTATGAATGTCTGTACATAGCTATGCTAAAACAGGCCTGGCATTTCCCAACAAGACAAAGATCACCCGGTTCTGGGTTGCCATCAGCCAGCATGCAGATGTAGGAAAATGGTTGAGAACGTTTCCCAAGAAGCCACATTTTCAGGCCTTACTACGAATGTGGTACCTTTAATTATGATTACTGCAGTAAAATGAGGGCCCCATGACTTATGGCAAGAGAAAAATGTGTTAAGATAACTGCAAGTCGTCAGAAATGATAATTTCCGACAAACCCTTGCAATTAAAAATAACACACACATGCACGCACACACCCACGCACAAATGCACGCATACACACATACATGCATGCACGCACACACGCACACATGCGCGCACACATGGATGCACACGCGCACGCACACACACAGACGCACGCGCACACACACAGATGCACGCACACACACAGAGACGCACGCATACACACATGCATGCACACACACACACATGCACACTCGCATACACACATGCACGCACACACACAAACGGACACGCACGCACACACACATGCACACTCGCATACACACATGCACGCACGCACACAAACGGACACACGCATGCACACACACAGATGCACATGCACACAGACGCACGCATACATGCACACACACGGACACACACGCATACATGCACACACACACATGCATACACACATGCACGCACGCACGCGCACACACACACGGATGCACATGCACACAGACGCACACACACACACGGACACACGCATACATGCACACACACGCACGCACACGCGCACACACACGGATGCACACACACACACAGACACACACACGCGTGGAAATCTGTAAACTATTGTACCTTTTCGTGCTTTTTGATCACATACCATTGAGCCCTGACTCACTCTTGCTCCCATGCCTACATTCATAATTCTTGTCTAATTCACTCGACCAGGCTGTGGCCTATTGTCATCACCAGCACTGCAGGACGAAACCCAAGCCTGCCTCAGCTTTCTTCAAATGCCATCAGACATCGGGCTACAGGGGCAGCGGTCCAGCACCTCGAAGTCCCTGATTTTGCACAGCTGCTTTGTACATGTCCTGTGGCACTGACATCACCTGTACATCACCTCCGGCTCTGATCTTTGGTCCCTATGTGATTTAGCTGACTTTGTATCTCTTAACTGGCCTGATTGTTTGGAAGAAGCGTTTATCAGAACCGTATTACACTGGATGAGCACAAACACCGGCTTGATGGTAAAGATGTAATCCAGCAGGGTGTTGGTTCTTATTTTTAATAGGTGAGGTAACTATGATATAAGAGGCCATCACTGGAAATGACCATGTGGTATCATTCATTCTCACAGTAAGGAAGTGAGATACGTTCACTACATCTATTGTCCTCACAGTGACAATAACGCTGATTCGGGTTACACTTACTAAGCTAATTTGATGACCTTTTCTGGCTCTTGCCATTCCTCAGTCACTGCCAACTGGTACCGGGCAGCCCCACGATTCACTCACCTTGGGGCTGAGCGCCAACGATTGAGTGTTCCCAGGGCCCCGCTACGAATCACCCACAGCCAGGCATCCCGAAAAACACCAGAATCTTCCACTAGACTCCTTCTCAAACAATGGCTTCGGCAAGCAAACAATACTTTGGCTGTCCATTACCACTGATTACATGCCTTAAAATAAAAGGTCAGACATTCTACTGACGGTCAACTCATGTAGCAATGCTTAATAACACGCAATCACATGTGGAATGTTTAAGTCTTCAGCATGTGGCCCAAGAATTTAGCATAAATTTGCTTAGCGTCCACATCTACTCGATGGGATGGTCGCTCACTTATTCAGCTGGAAACTTGCGTGAAGCAGCCCAGGGTCGGTCTTGGGACGCTGTGGCAGGAAATCCACATAAGCCTGGACCCCACAACCTTCAGGCTATGACCTCACTTCCCAGACTGTTATGGTGCCCGGGGCCTCGCAGGTAAATGGCTACATTATGGGCACCTTCACTTCCCCATTTCCTGCTCTCTGCAACCTAATTCACCCTCAGCCTTAGAGAAGGCAGCAAGCGGTCACATATTCCAAGGTGACCATCAGCGGTGGGGGATGGTGCTTAGCTAACAGCTCCGTTCCCCGGCTCCTGCCTGACATCACCGCTGAGATGATGTCACTGACCGAGCTGGAACAGATAATCTGGAGAAATGTAGTCACTCAGTCCGCACAATCAAGCAGCCCCCGGGGTCTCATGCAGGGAGATCCCGGTCTCATTACCATCATTATGGCAGGAGCAGTCATCAATTGTAAATAGCCTTCATTGAGTGAGCACGGCTACCTTTAGCTACCATCCCATTACTCTACGTGTCATTCTTACCTATTTATAATATCAACATTGGTAGAGACCAATCAGATATAACTATAACCCCCTTAACACAATTGGGACTCCCACAATGTTAGCATTATAAGTCAATTGCACAAATTTTATACAAAGCAATGCAATCCAAGTGAGACACCAATAGCCATTTTTCTTCTCCAGTGCCCCAGTAAGTCTAATATAGCACTGTCAAAGTAGGTTTGTTACATATGCGGTTTATTTTTAAGAAATGGCATATGTTACATGGAGGCTAGACCCGACAAAACCTTCTAGATGGAATCAGAGAGTTCAACCGCTTTTCGGGACTTTCCAGAAAAGTCTGGTGGGAGACGGCTGCCAGGTCCTGCTCAGCGGTACAGTAACATGAAATATGATTAGTTTTATTTCACACAAATAACCGCAAGATGCAGCACTGGCTGAACACAGGCCACCAGACCACCGAGCTGTGCTTCCTTTAGCGGAAACGCTGAGCCACAACAAAGGCAGTCACTTGGGGTGCTATATGCTTTGTCTATTTATATAGGTCCTTCCTCTAATTTTATATCATTGTCTAAACCCACATGTAATTTTAGGGGGAGGTGTAGGTGTGAGACATTGTACCACAATAATACTTAAGGTCTGATCTCTATATTGAAGTTAGAGGTTGTGAAAAACAAATAATCACATTTTTCCCATGCAGCCCTTCTGGCAACATCAGGCAATCATACTGAAATCAAGCAGTGAGACTTTTGCAGTTAGAGGTGAGATATTTTGACAAGTCCAAAGCAGGAAATGTAGTGCACCTCTGTTTCCAGCCGGCGGCGTTGGCGGAACGGTCCGTCCCCACGTGCGCCCAGAGGCCGTCTGTCTGGAGATGTTTTTAAATGTGTAAGACTGACTCCTTAGGTGTGTTTCAGCGGGGAAAGGGAACAGCTAACAACACACAGGGATCGAAGGAAGGAACAGGGACTGGATCTGGAGATAGGAGAGGACACAGGTTCAGCAAAGAGTGAAGCCCTGGGATGCATCTGAGTTATGTTTTGACAAACCAATCGCAAACGCGAAAATGCATTTTAATACAGTGCTAGCCTATCTTAAACATCCTTAAAACACTTACATTAGCCTACAGTTGGGCAAAATCATTAACACAAAGCCTAATTTTGATTATTATTTTTTTTAATGCGAAAAATTTTACCCATCGTAAAGTCGAAATATCATAACACAGACTATGGTAACCTGGCGAGCGTCTGTATTGTGCCTTGGGAATTGGCGGCAGCTGGGAGGTTGATCAGGCAGGTCCACTATCCTGGGGGGGGAGGCACTGAGGAGATTGTCCTGGGCCCAAGTGGGAGGGGCTGTGCATAATGGAGGCCCCGTTGACGTCATTGGGGTCAGGTATGTGTTCTTATATGAAGCTATAGTAACGAGTGCCTGTCCAAAGACTCTGAGGAGACCCTCTGTGTATTTACATCTACGCTTATAAATTTAGCGTGCCTAATAAAGTCCAAGCTTTATTAAACACCCCCAAACCCTCATGAAATAATGGTGGCTGCTGTTACATGCCAGCGACAAAAAAATCACCCTAAACCCTCCTTTTCTAGCTTTATAGCTCAGCCCATGGAGCACCTGGGGTCTTTAACAACCCCCCTAATCCGGAGGGTCGCACCGCTCCACATCAATCGCCCGGGGTCCACTCCTGATTCATCTCTGTAGCCCCAGCCAGCTGCCACTCGGGCGTCGACAACTGCGGCCCCCCCCCCCCCCGCGCCCGCACCCCTCCCTGTTTCCGGCCGGCCGTTGACGCCTCGGTCTTCCCCCGAAGCCTCAGCGAGACCACAGCTGACTCTCTCTCTCTCTCTGTATGCAGGTGCTCACCAGGGCGGTTTATGTAGAAACAAGAAGCTATGAGCGGAGATGTAAATGAAGCTGAAGCCATCGCGTGGTGACACACATAAAAAAAAAAAAAGACGACAGTACGTGCAGGAATTGCGTTGACCATAGCGGACAGACGATGACCTTCACTCCTCAGTGACTGCTCTCTTGACACGCAAGTCACTCGGTCCCCAAGCCGAAAGTTACAGGGGTTCATAAAGGGGTCCATCACATAGGGACTGAAGCTGCCCTCCCTGCTGGCTTACAGACACAGGACGTCCCTTTAGTTATCCAGGCTGTCACCTCCACCCCCTCACCTCCCCCCTCCAGCTCACCTGTGTGGGAGACATAGAGCAAAATACACTCTGGACTCAGAGGGATAGTGGCCTGGCAGTTAGATCAGTCGACCACCCCCCCTTACCCAAGGAGCGGGTTTTTTTATCTCCCTGTGGTGGTGGAAATAAGACTGGCAGAATGACAGCAGAGAGTCTCCTGCAGCAGCCCCCAATGTGACTCAGGGTACAGACTCAATGAAAAGCCATCGGATCCCGTGGATGTGCCACCAGACGTGTGAGGTCATCAGGACCGAACTGCCACCAGAGATCTAACTGCTGATCCTTGCCGCTCCTCGATAAGATAAGATAAGATAAGATACCTGGCTTCCAAATATCCCAGAACGGCTGCATGCGCGTCGGGCTTTGTGCAGATACACGGGCAAAACTGTGGCCCCTACTGAAATTCCACTTTTGGGTGAGAAGAGTACAGTCATCGGGCCTAGACCCAGAGAATTAATTTTAGCCCGGGGAACGTGGGCGTGAAGATGGGGGGGGGGGGAGGAGGTGGTTACAGAGATATGAGTTCTCCTGAAGGTGGCCTGGCTCGCCTCGGAGCGCCGTGACATCGCCGCCTCGCACCACCGTCCTTAACGAGGACCTGCTTGCGCGCGCCAGTGCACAAGCGTGTGCATGTGTGTGACTCACGGCTCTGTGTGCTGCGTGTTGGTTCTGATCCGAGGGAGGCGGAGAATGACTCCTTCCCCTGCGGGCATTAGTGCTCAGGGCTCCAGTGGGAAGGAGGGAAGGTCACATGGGGGGAGGGTGTGTGTGTGTGTGTGTGTGTGTGTATTTGTGTTTTTGCGTGGGTGAGAGGGAGGGGACACTGGCAAAAGAACGGTGACACATCCTGTAGCTGGAAGCTATGCTGACTGTCTCTCTCTGGAGCTGCTAAAATTATGCCACTGCCATTTTCAGAATATGCATCTACATTTACGGTGTGTATGATTATTACAAATATTAATCTGTTAGGCTGTGCTGGAGTCTGTAGGAGCGCGAATCTGTGTGTCCCCTGTTCTTGTTACATTGGTCGATAAAATCCAATAAATGGGGCGGTAAAAATACCGATGATAATGTGGTGGGGCAAACTGGGGAAATGCATCGAGTCACAGATGTAAGTGACGCCGCTGGTGGCACAGCGAGGGGAGGGGTTTGTGACAGACACGGCGCCTGACCCACCCACAAACCTATGCCATCGTCAATTCAGGGTCTGGGAGGAAAAAGTGGAGTGAGCGCTCTGTGATAGCATATCTTGGACGGATGTTCAGGTACAGGGACGAGTACAATGGAACATGGTTGTCTGCCTGAGCTCTTCATAAGAGGCACCCTGAGCCGTATCGACGATGGCGGATCAATGTCAGGACTTCCTCCAGACTGATGAGCTACATGATCCTTTCATAGACCATTTTACTTAGTAATAGACCAGACCAGGAGGAGAGCCGGCTCACCTGTTCTTTCACACATTTTATGAAAACTATGAAAATAAGCAGGACTTCTGATTCAACCACCTAAAGCCAAATATCAAATCTGAGTCATTCTATAACATGAGTAACATCCCCACAGAGACAATAGGGTCAGGTGACATGGTCACGGACCAATCACGGCAAGGCAGCGAGAGCCATCGACCAGTAGAACAAAGGGGGGGACATCCCTGCTGAAAGCTGGGACGTGTTGGGAACTTCAAAGGTGAGACAGATGGGGAAAGAGGAGATAAGTATCATGTCCAAGGCAGACATGATCCAATGTTGTGAATGCATGATTTAACAGGGCTACCATTATCGAAAAAATGTAACGGCAAGCATAACCGTGACACACCGAGACAGTTAGCTAAATCGGCTACAATGGCTAAACCTCTAAATCATATTAGCACTTTACAATGATAATGGTGACAATGACATATGATATAAATGAAAAGGTAAACATGATCAGCGCTGAGCAATGATTAGATTACTGATAAAAATGGGGGGAAATTTGCAGGAATTCTCTGTATCTATGTTCTGTTTTGAGGGCTAGTAAAGATCTCGCCTAGCTGTGAAGCACAAGGCCTGTTAAAAAGCCTATTCATACCATCCCTGTTCCTGTGATATGCTAACAGGGCATCAGCCTTACAACACTTCACATAAATTATACTGTCATGGTTATATAGTGTTAGATTTGTATGTTTCCTCTGTGTAGAAGGTGAGGGATGAGCTTGCACCGTTAGTGCGGAGTCTTAAAGGGCCGGCGCACACCACAACTTTGGCGCTGAACACAGCACCGTCAGCCAGCACCCCCAGAGGGTGGATCAGACAGATGGAGCGGCCCGCTGATGGCATGGTTAGGGTGGAGCCGAGCCCAGCACTGCCAGCTCTCTAACTCTCCCTCTTCTCATTTAACCCTGCTGTAAACCCAGCAGGGGTACCCTCACCACATGGGCCCCCGTTCCGCTCGCCGGGGGTCCGGCAGATGCGGATGCAGATCTGCTGGAAGAAAGCCAACATAGCGTGGTCGCGAACTCCAGGAGTGACTCCTCCAAGGCGGGTCTGGCGCAGATACGGGGGCTGACGTAACCGATAGAGTGTTTTCGGGTGAACCATGACGCCATTTCCTCTGTGGTGACTGAGAAGCTTCTCATTCGGGAGAGATCAGCTCATACCCCAGCGTTAACTGCCTCGTCTCCTAGAATGTAAATGACGCTTCTGCACGTGGGACGAAGAAGGCTGTGGGGATACCCTTATTTTACCCAGCCGTTTGGGTAAATACAGGACCTCAGGCTGCAAACCTGAAGCGCTAGCTAAGCTAGGCTAATTTTATTCACTAATTTGTCGCTAAATGTCTCACAAGTCTCTGTGTGTTGCTCAGCACACGTGGCGTCATGCTGAATAACACCTTGGTTTTGCCCCACCTTCCTGGCCGTCGGCAACGTCAACCTCCTCTCTGCGAAATGGGAGAAGCAAGTCATGGCTATGCCCCTCGTCGGGTGGAAGCTCCACGAGCACGCGGCAGACGGAGCGACACCGGGCGGGTAAGGTCCTCCCTGACAGGAAGACTGCCGGGAAGTCAGGGGGGCTGAAGGCCTGCTCTACGATTAGCAAGAGAAACGCTGAAGGTCGGATCCCTCTGCACCAGTCTGTCCAGTTCCACCACATTCCGCTGTGGAGCAGGGACCCGCCGACTCTGCTGTCCCATCAGCTAAGAGTCAAAAGGATTTTTTCCTGGGATTTCTAGTTCTTCTGGCTACATCTGGACTTTTTTGCCAAAGAACTGAACGTAAGCAGTGGTGCCCTGTGACGTTTTACTTGAGTAATTACATGTATACTGTTGGCAGGTTAATCACATTAACACGTGTCTGCACACACACACACACACACACAAACACAGAGATCAAGGTCTGAAGTCTTGTTGAATTTTTTGATTAGCAAAGTCACAAAGGGCAGTCAAATTCAAATCAAGTAACAAGGTGACAACTATCCAGTGCAAAATGGATAGAGTTCATTTGGGCCACTGGTCTGACGCTCTTAAAATTGACAGATTAATGAGTTAGAATTAATTTTCTGCCAACTGTATAGGTTTTTGTCTGCAAAGATTTTGACAATTATACTGACATAAAAAAAAGTTAGAATTCTTAAGAATTATGGTGCTATCTGTCATGACCCGCTCTGAATAATCCTCCTGTGTGCCACGCCCACTTCATTACCTCTCGTTTTCCCTGATGGTTCTCACCTGTCTTGTATTTCCGCACTCCTGTTTTGTGTACTTAAGTCTGCGGCAGTGTAGGTCCAGCAGACTTAGCATTGACGTTGCCACAGTGCTGCCGTGTGTCCTTGTGAAATAAACCCCGTATGCTTGGATTCCTGGCTGGACTCTCCTGTTTTCGCTCGACCATCGCCGCGAACACAACACTATCAGATAGAATATTGTGTCAACAGTAGGCTACAAAGGTAGTGGGTTCAAATCCCCGCCATTACACATATACTGTAACCCCTCTACTGTAAGTCACTTTGGATAAAACTGGCAGATATGTGAATACAAGCTGATGTACACTTCTGCAGAGACTCCATGCCATAGGTAGCCGCAATCACGTGAGCCCTACACCGTAGCCTGATGTCTAGTTACATTTCTAAGAAGGTGCACATTAGGCTACAGCACAGGGTAAACAGCTACACAGCCACCTGCGGCATAAATTCTACACAGAAGTACAAATGTACAAATGAGGAGTTTGCTGACTCTTTCATACATGAAACTGCATAGAATGAAGCAAAAAAAAAAAATGCAGCCTGCACAGTGTGCTCACAGATAACCTCACAGAACAAACAAGGAAATAAAAAATAATAATAATCATGCCTGGGGAGCGCTGGCCATGCCGGGAGCCGCCCCCCGCAGAACTTCCTGCATGGCTGTCACCTCTCCTGCTCCCGGCCAGTCAAGTGACACAGCCTGTGGCCTCCGTGCGTTTCCTTCAGGTCAGGAAACGGCATTTCGCTCCCCGACATGGTCTCACGGGAAACACAAAGGCACGCACGTGCGCAGTCATTTCCGAAGAAAGCCGAGGCCAGCCTGAACAACACATTTCTATCTACATTTCAGGGAACACTGAAAACACACGTCTTATATTACTAGGTTGCTTGCAAAATCGTTGTCATGCCGGCACAGTGACAAGTGTCGTGGAAGAATGAAACGACCGTGTGCTGCTGATGATTCAGCTTCGATCAGATTTTCATTTGGGGTGTTTGATTAGAAGTGTTTCCTTTAAATCGCAGGCGCCTGGAGAGACCTGGTGACTGTCTGCTCACATGTCACTGCATCAGCTTAAAGAAGTCATATGATCTGCGTGTTTGTGTGAGCAGAGTAGAGATGCTAATTCACAAAAAAGACACTGCTCTGACATCACAGTGGGGGGGGGGGGGGCACTTGAATGTGGGGCTTGTGAAACCACTTACACATCTGGGTGTGCTGGGCGGAGAGTGACAAGTGCTAGAGGAAGCGCACCGACGTGTAGGAAAATCGCAATGGAACAGAGAACAGACACATGTGCCACGGCTGGGTGTGAGGCCTTTCACCGCATGAGCAGGCGGGCCCAAAACAGCAGGAGGCTACATATAGCTGCGATATGTTTAAACACAGTGGGGAGAGAAATCGAAAAAAAGTGATGGCAACGTAAATGGGCGAATGTAAATACAGGGTTCATGGGAACTGGATGCAGCTCGCGTTGTTGACAAGTGCGTAATTGCATACATTATCAGATTTTTTTTTTAATTGGCAAAAAAAAAACTGCTAAGACAGAAAGTGAGATTTTTTTTCAACACCAAAATAGAAACAGAAGAGAGACGGTCATGAAAACAAAGCAGACAGCAGCCCGGTGCCGGGATTAGACACTGTGCTGTAAGCCAGGAGTGCAAATGTTCACGAGGCCTCTGCTGTTGTACCCTCAAGTGGGGAATGTCATATGAATGTTCCGGTAACCAAATTTAAAAACACACCAACTGCTGCTATTACATGTGCATATGGTGCAAAGGTGCTCGCTAATGTTTAACTAAACATTTCAGTTTTAATGCGGACAATAATGACGATCGTATTGATGGAAATAGCGAAAGCTATGGAATGTAATTAAGACCATAAGGCTTACAGCTTGCCCCCCCCCCCCGAAAAAGACTTCTCACGGCTGTCTAGCCCTCGAAACCCCGCCAGGTCGCATGTGTTGTGGGGTACGGCTGGGCTCCCGGCCAGGCTCACCGTATCAAGGGTGGCCAAAGGGCAGGAAACGAGAGCCGTGGAGGCCGGCACGGCGGAGCCACCACGGTGCGAGTGCATCCTGCCCGCACCGAATAATCTGTGCCAATCTGTTCACGTTCGCCACATGTCTATCTGCCACGCCGTCCCGGGGGGTCCTGCCAGGCTCCGCCTGCTCAGCGAATTACGCAGCGAGGATGCCCGTCCCAACCCACGCACACACACCCCTGACTCTGCTACAGGGTCACAGATGACCAGCGCTACCCAGGCCCTTATGCAAGACTGCGAGCAACGTTAGAAATCACCCGCTAGTTAGGAAATCACTTCATTTTTAGATGTGAGCCTTGAGGAGCCAATAATATTGAAGTAAAATGTAATAATAAACCAAATGCCCAGTGCCAGTTTTTTTTGGTATTAAGAGTCTCGACGCTGGATAGTGGAAATGAGAGCCTGCCCTTCGTTTTTGGAGCCGTCTTGAGCTGCCCTGGGTGAGGCTGGGTGATGGCAGAGCTTGTCATTGGGTACACCGCCCACCTGCCCTCTGTGTAGTCCCACAGGAATGCAGCCACAGGCCCGAGCCCGGGCAAGCTAGCCCAAGACAACCTCTCTGCTCAGGACATGCCCACAAGGGTGGGCACTACCCTGGGGTGTGTGAGGGTGACGCTGGGATGGCCCTTCTGCTGCCAAGTCCCATTGCTGACACAGAATAACCTGTGATGCCCATATAGCCATCAGAGGTTCATTTTTAGCACTTGGAGTAACAGTAAGGTGGAGTTCACAGAGCAAAGCACCCCCCAGCCCAGTCAATACACCAACACAACGAATGTGCAAAGGCCGCCCTAATGACGCACGTCGCAGTTCAGATGCGCTTTTCAAAAAGCCTCCATCCAGTTTGACTAATGCCACTGAGATGGTGCGAAACCACACTTTCTGCCACAGTGAATACGATTACGCGTACGCCAGTCGCCATGTCAACGGCGCCTCAAATCTGCATCTACATTTATATTAATTTATTTAGCGTCCACTCCCCTCCGAAAGTGACTTGCAGGGCAGAGTAAACAAAAGTACAAAAGCAGTGAAAGAGCGCTATCACCGACTGGTAGGCGAGGCGTGAACCGTATCGTTTTGAAAGCACGGGTAGATGCGCACATCTGCTCATATGCGCGTTATTCCAGGCGGATTTTTCCACAGCACTGAACATTCACAAATGCACCGTCAAAAACGTACCCCACACACACACACACACACTTGTTATTTTCTGAAAACACGCACTGCAAAAATCTGTCTACAAAACCAAAATATGAATTGCCATGTGAAATTTTCCCAGGCCGCCAGTCACAAAAAACCCTTATCTTATATTGCAGCTTTTATAAATAGGGCACCAGGTGCTGCATGGTAAAATTAAATAACGGCAGTAGCACTGGGAGCACTGAGATGCAGAAGGACGAGGGGAAATCAGCTGGAGTAAATATATGCAGGAAAACTATAGGCTATGTGCAAATGAAGATGACGCATCTGCACATCACACAACTTGATTGCATCTTATTTTAATGTATTTTTCTTTTGCGTTGTTTATTATCACTGCAAATGGGCAACTCGGTAAAAAACAGCGTTTGTGAAATGCCATTTTGAATAGATCATACACACAGAGATCTATATCTAATAATAATTCAGGGAGTTAAAAGTATGTCATACATTAACTGCCCTTCTTTAGATACGCACCACAGCCGATATGCCCCTCGGTTCCGCTAGAGCTCTGACTCATCACGGGCTGCTTCCCAGCCCTGCGTTTCCCCTGCCTCTCATGGAGAAATATGTGACGAAACGAGGCGGACTGGAAGTCGCGGCCAGCGCGCCCCTCATTCAGCGCGGGGACGTCGCCCCAGTACCAAGCCTCATTTATCCGTGGATCACTACGGTTTGTATTGCCATCAGCCGGATTCTGTGTTCCCTCATCAATCTCAGACACAGCCACGCACAGTTTGTTCTGGACTACAGACTTACAGTACGGTGCATTGGGGGGGGGATTACGCCCGGACATTTTGTGCCACATTAAGGTGCGTCCTGCACATCTCTGGGAGGTGAAAGAAGGTGTTATGTGATGCATTACATAGTACAAGAGCTTGTGATGCGCTACGTAATGACATTCCCCATCCCTCCACCGTTTGTATGCGCGATCCCAGGCCACTGTCTTACTAGCACCGGTGCAGGTATGAATTACCCACACACGCGCTTGTTGCAGTGCCAAATATGAGAACGATGACATTCATTTCAATACTGATGAGATACACTCTGTATGTGTGTGTGTGTATCCTATATATATATGGTTTCGGTGACACACGCTGACGCACTGATCGCTAACAAGCGTCGTCGCAAGATCACTGTTTTAGAGGATACAGTAGCGTAAAAAACACAGGCCTCTAGTTTCGCGAACATAATCGTCAATAAAAAGCCATGACACATAGAGCTACTTGAAATGCACGTCTGAAAAACCGAAACGGAATTCAGAACAATATAATAAATGAAATAAAACATGCCAATTCCATTACACTTCTGTGATCCTGAATTTCCAGTTGGTCAGACGAAGACAGGATCACAGTGAACCGCCCGTCGCTATCAGCGATGTGCTTAGGCAAGCACGGAGTATAATCTATTTATACCATGGCATGTTTTCTCCCCGTAATACATGAAAAAATACATATTTTGTACATATATAATACCGATCTTTACTATTCATTGTGGACTTGATTTCACTTAAGACGCGTACCCACAGACGGACCCGTATACAGCTTGCCAGGAGTGAGCCGTCTATCATTGCGTTTATTTGGGCAGAGATTTTACTATTAATAAATCATGTATCTGAAATTAAAATAAAAATGCACAACCCACCGCGACCGTTAGTGATCCAAACTTTGAACACTACGTCGGACTGGGTTACAATAATCCTGCCCACAAACACATCTGGGGAATAACTGGATGTTACTGATTGTTGGAAACGTTACTAAATTTCAGGGATAGTTTTGGTGTTTGGCTTGTCAGATAATGACTAAAAGCAACCGATTTAATCTAGATTCAACATGCCACGTATGTACATGATAAGGACTAGGGGAGCACGTCCGGCCTTGTCGTTATGAGGGAGGGGTCGCAGTCAGCTTCCTGCCGTGGAGGGTTACAGTAATGGTGAATCACTAAGATCCCACGCTGGCAAATCCCCTAAAACCGCGCACCAGTCCAAACTACTAGAGCTCTTCTGCATAAATGCAATAGTTACCTGGAGATAATATCAACTTAACATAACCTAGTCTAGTCAGCTATAGTCAGTATGCTTATACCATAATCATCATGTACAAGTACAAGTATTACACTAGTGTTATTCGCAAGTCAATTATCCGCTTAATTACCCGAGGTAATCGTACGTCTATCAGCCCGGATGAATTGAAAAAAGACTCTCCTTACTGTCTGTACTTGGCATCTCAAAGTAAAAACTTGACGCCCGCATCATATTAAAAGAAAAAAATATAATAACGGCGAGATTTTATCAGAAACCACCCCTCTCCCAACTCAGACATCACGCAGAAATCACATCTCTGAAGAAAAGAAACCGGAGCTAACTGAAAACGATAAAACTGTAGTTATTAATAATCCAGTGACCTTTCAGATGATTACCACAAGGAAGAAACCAACATCATAAACTAAATTAGTAATGTAGCACATTATACAGAATTACAAATAACGTTATTTGTAATGGTATAACGCGTAATCGAATACAACGTCATTTTAATTTATTTTGTCACCTAGCACTAAATTATAAGAATTATTAATCCTATTCAAAGAACACCAAATTTAACTCTATACATATATACATAAACAAGTCCCGACCATGCTATATTCATATTTAGTCATTTACAAACTAAACTGACCATTATTAAAATGCAAAGGAAAATTAAAAGTGAGTTACCGGCTCGAGGGCGCCACCTCAAGGATTTACGGCGCATGGGCCGCACTGGATGGGATCCAAACTGCGTGCGTTCGAGCGCAGGGAGTGACGCAACAATGGTAACCTCGCGACATCAACTTGCTGTTTAGCGAGACTTTGAAACGATCAGACTGGTGGCGAAAAGGGGGAACCCGAAAAACAAATAAGGGAGTCGTAATAAACAGCGGAGCTCTTTCGTCTTTTGTTTACAACCGTCAGGTAATTTAAGGTAAGACAATAACTAGCAATTAAAATACAACAGTCTGTAAAAATGGCTGCGGCTAGGCGGCAGAAACGAAATGGTGTCGTTGTTCACCTAAGCGTGTTGGCCGCCTCTGCCGGCCTGGGAGGCTCGCTAGGCCCGACTCGGCCTGTGTGGGCTTCACGCAAAACAGACGCTCTTCTGGGTCCACATCTAACGTTAAATAGGGTCAGCTACATGGCCACTGGTGTGTGAAGGCGATTGTTTGGTCGTTATGTTGATTGAGAGAGGTCACCTGGATAATGGAGGTAGAATGCCGGTTGTCGTGCTGTGTGATAGGCGGTGAGTGGATTCGGTGTGTCCGACACTAAGAAAGGCTGTTCAAGTATAAAGCATCCACCCCCAGACGTAGTTGAATTTTTTGTTGTTTCGTTAGCGTTTGTCGCTACGTAATTTTTAATTCCCCGCCTTTGTCCCCGGAACTGATTATAAAGGTTAACCTGAGACGGTGAACTTATCACCTGTCACTTGTATGTTGAGGGAGCATTAAATTATTGTTCAGTATCTAGGACCTTAACCACCGGGTTAGTTATTGTTTGTGTATTGCAAATGACGTAATGGATCTGAAACCGGGGGAAAAATCTTTTTATATGATTAAGTCTGTATAGAAGAAAAATACAACATGAAATAATATTTTAAATGGAATTTATCAAATGAATGGCACCTGTTTCCATATAGATGTCTGATGACTTGGTGAAGCAGTTGGCCAGCTACAAGGCACAGCTGCAGCAGGTAGAAGCTGCATTATCGACTGACCAAGAGAATAACGACCTGTTAAAACTCCAGAAAGACTTGCAGGTAAATATCTCCTTGAGATGGTAGGGTGGGCATTCAGCGTCACGAATACCTGCCATCAGCCAGCAAGCGAGCATTCCATAACGGTGACTTCGTCTTGTGCCGTTTTGCTGGACATTCAGATAATTAACTAAGTATTTGATGGAAGTACAACAGCAGTAAGTCCGGTTGTGCCCCTCTGTTCACGAGTGTAGCCTACTAACCCATGTTAGCCCATCCAGTAAAGTTGCAAGCAGTGGACATGTTGGATCTCATTGAAATGAAAACCTAACAGGTTGCCTCAGTTTGCCATTCAAGCATGCAGGTTTTACGGCACACTGGTTCTCTTCCAGGAAGTTATAGAATTAACTAAGGACCTGCTATCAAGCCAGCCCTCAGTGGCCAGCACAAGTTCCAGCAGTACAGCGGAGACGACCTCAAGCCACACGTGGAAGGTGGGGGACCAATGCATGGCCGTCTGGAATGAGGATGGACAGTAAGTGCTCTGATTGGCTGCTACACTATGTCACATGTCTCAGTCCAATGGTATGTATTATTATGATATATGATTGGCGAAGAACAGGTCATTTTAAAGTAACTTGTTTAATTCAGCATGTTCCACAGTTAAGGCTAGTTATCTGACAAATAATTTAAGAACCTTGTTAAATGTGGGAAAATGGTAAATATTGAAAATTGTACGAAGGTAGAGTACATTTCACTTGACACGTATGCTTAGTTTGGTGTAGAAACATGATCAGGAGAACACGTAAAACAATCACAGAATTAAACTGTTTAGTTTTGTTCTGAGTTGGTGTTTTGCACCCGTACTCACCTGCTTACAGCCCTGATTTATTGGCAGGTTGTACAAGGCAGAGATCGAGGAGATAGACAAGGAGAACGGCACTGCTGCCGTCACCTTCTTGGGCTACGGCAACGCAGAAGTCATGCCCTTGCAGAACCTGAAGCCCGTGGAGCAAGGATCTCGCTCGGAGGAGGACGGCGCCAAGTCCAAGTCCAGGTGAGGCAAGACCCTTCGGCCTCGAACCTCCTCGGGTGAGATCGAGCGGAGGCATGACCATCGTCTGGCCTGCAGGAAGGAGCAGATCGCGGAGATGAGGGAATACAAGAAGAAGAAGGCCTTCAAGAAGGCGCAACGCATGAAGGAGCTGGAACAGGAGCGCGAGGACCAGAAGTCTAAATGGCAGCAGTTTAACAACAAAGCGTATTCAAAGAATAAGAAGGGACAGGTCAGTGGCTCCTTATGGGTGCTGTATGTTCCTCTCCGAGGCAGATGGCATGTCCGTCACAGGCCTGGGTTAATCCTGTAATAAGGTAATCAATGCGCAGGGCATTTAGCCAGGCAGTGATTAGCATTGCGGCTAAATGACGGAACTCAGTGCTTAAGTACTGCTTGTACGCTACCGTGGAATGCTGACTTTCTAGCTTGAAGAATGAAGAACACATCTGCAGGTAGTGATCTCCGTGTGCCGTTATGTCTGCTGTCTCCACACTCATCTGCCCTCCAGCCCAGATACAGTCCAGGCCAAAAGTTTGGACACACCCTCTCATTCAATGTGTTTTCTTTATTTTCATGACCATTGGTAGATTCTCACTGAAGGCATCAAATCTATGAATGAACACATGTGGAGTTATGTACTTAACAAAAAAAGGTGAAATAACTGAAAATGTTTTATATTCTAGTTT
>JABFDZ020000045.1:4468403-4484753 GCA_019775955.2 Pollimyrus isidori | reverse complement strand
CCATCCTCCCTTTTTGTTATAAATAGCTGAATATTTGGAGGATCACTCTGGCGGCGTTTGCTGACATTTCTGCATGACCATCGAGCTGTAAACCGGGATGGGGGCGGCGGGGGAGGGAGCACGGCCTGTTGGGCCCGAGAGCCCATAGAGCAACGATCTGCCGCCAGCAAATGTGGTGTCTGCGTGCCACCGACCTGCACCCAGTGCTTTGGGCAGGAGAGGCGAACTACCCACATGGGTGCATAAGTCAGTAAGCTTTGGCCACTACGCCACCTGCTGTCCGACGCTGGCAATTGCACAGTAAAGAATCTTGGTACAGAGTTTCCCAGGTGGAACTGATCATCTGCCCACCTACGACACGTCGACCTCCTTACCTGTCTCACATGCATCCCAGTAATATTCAGGACAGCAAACGTGGAAAATGAACGTCTCTGACCGACAGTCAAAGGCGAGCTCTCAGCACCAGATCCGCCTCCGAATGCCACGCTATAGGTGTCTGTCCACCGGCCTGCGCTGCTGTCCGCTTGCCGTGTCAAACCAAGGTGGCCTCCCCCCTGCCCCCCTTCCCCCCCACCCCCCGTCCCAGATGGCAGAGGGTCGGGGGCTGCGGCGTACCTTAATGTGCGTTTTGGCTTTGTTCAGCAGACCCAGGGTTGTGTGCCGGTTGCAGTCTGGTCCCAGTGGTATAAGTGCCTTCAGTCGCTCCAGACACAGCCGGAGATGAGCCCTCCTGCAAGACAGGAAGCCGGGCAGAGGGCTGAGCCGCCACACCGGCACATACGGCGCCTCCCCCCCCTCTCCCAGGGCAGATTTAGGGGCCGGGCCAGGAGCTCGCCGGGTGCTGCGCATTTCCAGAAGGAGTCACCAGCCCCTGCCGTCGCCATAAATCTGGCGATTTTTAGCAGCCCGTGGAAGGAGCTGGCGATTTTTAGCAGCCCGTGGAAGGAGAGGACCCCCCCCCACCTCCCCCAAGAAGGCATGTAGGGCCGACAGAGAGAGAGCTGAGATTCAGCAGGAGCTGCTGTGCTGTCATTCATCCCCCTTCCCCACCAATCACCCCCCCCTGTCAGCCTCTCCAGAGCAATGGCTTGCAGATACTCCTCACTGACCTTAGGTTCCTTACTGCTACAAGTAAATCTGAGATACCCCACACTCATCTCCGCGCGCCGCCCGCATCTCCACGCGCCCGCATCTCCACGCGCCCTCATCTCCACGCGCCCTCATCTCCACGCGCCCTCGCTGCCCTCATCTCCATGCGCCCTCGCTGCCCTCATCTCTATGCGCCCTCATCTCCACGCGCCCTCGCCGCCCTTATCTCCACGCGCCCTCATCTCCACGCGCCCTCATCTCCACGCGCCCTCATCTCCACGCGCCCGGGCCGCCCGCATCTCTACGCGCCGCCCGCATCTCCACGCGCCGCCCGCATCTCCACGCGCCGCCCGCATCTCCACGCGCCGCCCGCATCTCCACGCGCCGCCCACATCTCCACGCGCTGCGAAACTCACTCTATCTACTCTGTGATGACCTGTGATCGCTACATGCCAGACTTATGGCCACCCCTAAGGTACACACCCATTTTCCTGTGGGAGGGTGTAGGTAAGCCCTAAAGATCTCCATCAAGGAATAATAAACATTAGGGTGCATTCACGGATGGCTGGACGAGTCCTCGTTGTCGACTTATCTGTTTGATAATGTCATCACTCCTGACGTATGGAGTCCAAGGTGCGATGGCTGTCTCAAGATGACTAAGGACTATTGATAAACGACATAAATAAAGTAGCATCAGAGGATAGAGGACTGGTGAACCCCTCCAGGCAGCAAACTGAAGTACAACGATGGGTGTTGTGTTTCTGTTCGCTGAGGCGACCTCAGCAACAGAGTCTCTGAGAGCTGAACTGTAAGGAACCACCGAGAAAACTCCTCCTGGACCACACACTGACACATGGTTACGGGGACGCTGCTGACCCTCCCTGCTCCAGGGGGCGGTACGGTGCAGGGAGACCCTGTGCCGACACGGTTATTAGGCCATGTCGCTAAAAAGACAGGGATCTCCTAAGGCAGGCATCTCCCATTATACATCTGATATGCCTTCCAGAACTTCCAGCAAACAGCTGAAACGCGCCAACACGCCCCCCGTTTGTGGCCCGACGGGCTCATTTATTACTTTCTGAACAAATCGGACCTACGAAAGCTCCACACACTGCCCGGCAGGTTAAGCGCAGTCAATCAGGGCCACTGACCCGTGCGCCATATTTAGGACCTGTGTGGGCCCCCGGGTGCCCCATAATTACGCTGCTGTCGCCGATAAATCGAGCCCTTTGCGCGGCCTTCGGCACGGGGGCTGGCTCTGAGCCGCCGCCACGTTCACAGGTGCCTTACCCCCACCCAGTCGCACCGATCACGGAGAGATTTCACCAGAAGCGTTTGCTTTAACCTGACGGATGCCACTCTGTGGACAGACGATTCTTACACCATAAACAACATCCTGACACAGCGGCTTCGGAAAACGGGAGGGTTCAGGCTTTTTAATGACCTGCCATATTTAGATATGGCATCTCATTCTGCTTGTTATCTCGCCCCGCAGACAGTAACCCAGACGTGATGCACACAACTAAACACCATCCCGTCCCTAAAGGCATTAAGGAACAAAGAGCATTGACATGCACTCCACAGCTGTAAGCGTCACAGTGACAAGGGGCAGTGTTGTTCTCCCCCATAACCTCGCTGCCAACTCACATGACAGCTGGCCAATCATAGGGCTCTCCATATGCCTGCCATTCTATTCTCTTACAATTTCTACATAGAGAGCCCAACAGAGCACTGGGTGATGTTCCTGCATGCCAAGTCTGGGCCCTTCAAGCTGTAAACGCTTCCTCACAATCATGTTCTCCTTACAAAGATCGAGTCTGAGCTATAGAATTTACATCTATTGCTATTTGTATGGCAGGGTTATTCAAATCACAGCCCTCGAGGTCTGCACACTGCTGATTTGCCAACCTTCATTTACCTGTCAGTCAGGTGTGAAGCCTCTGACCAATCAGAATCAGTAATTATTAAACTTACTACCTGGGGGAACTGAAAAGAAGGCCTGGATTTGAAATCGAGGTTCAGATTTGAAGGACCCTGTTCTATGGTAACGGAATTACAGTCAGAGGAAAATCTACCTACAATCTGAAAAGAACCGACGTGCCGTGCTTGAAACACCATCAGATCTCTGCTGTCATCTCCCAGCTATCAAATTATACTGCATAATGGGCTGCAGCTTTCACCAAATACAAGACGTTTTGGTAATGCAATTACCAATTAGTTGTGTTGTAGAATTGCTCACATTTATTTATATATATTTTTATCCAAAGCCATGAACGTTCTTGAGGGCCATACACTCCCTGAAACAATGGGGGTGGGGGGGCAAAAGGGCTTTGTTCAGGGGCCCAATAATAAAATCGCTAAAATGACATTTGGAATTTGATCCCAACATGGTGTTCTAACCACGCACAGCACTTCTCAGTGTGAAGAAGAGAGTCTCTCTTCTCTTTACGGGGTCAAGAACGAAGAAAAAGGTCAGTCAGGGCCGGGTAAACTCAGCATAAACACAGCAGCGGCAGCCCGCACCCCCTTCCACCTGAGCCGACCTCCTGAAGGACCCGTTCCAGGGCAGCAGTCAGGCACCCACCAGTGGAACGCGGCACCGCCGGGTCCCAGCAGCCAGAACCTGATGCACCATAGAGGGCAGCGTGGAAGAACGTGTTTATTGCGTGCTGCTCGTAACTTCGCCGCAATTCGGCATGCATGTGAACGGCGAGCCCCCCCCTCCCTCCACCGCGTCGAAACGCGCGATCGTCGCGCGACGGAGCTCAGCTGCAGCAGCTGTGCAGCGCGGTGTGGGAAAATGGCCAGCGGGTGGCGCTATGCTGATGCACGGATCACTTAATGCAGGGGTGTCAAACTCCAGTCCTGGGGGGCCGGAGCCCTGTGTAGCTTAGTTCTTTCCCACCACAAATGATTAATCTCAAGAGCTGTGTGGTAATTAGCACAAGTTGAATCAGGTGTGTTAAACGAGGGGAAACCCAAAAATGCGCAGGGCTCCGGCCCCCCAGGACTGGAGTCTGACACCTGTGACTTAATGCGTGGAGGCTTTTATCTGCCTTGTCAGTCGAAGGCCCAGTGGCTCGGGTGCGAGTGAAGGGGGGAGGTAACAGGACCCCGTGTGGCACCCCCGTGGCCGGGAATGGTTCTCTTCCCCAAACCCCCTGTAACCCCAGAGCCGCAGAGTTTCACATTCAGCCCTATAAACCAGACCAACGCCAATCAGAACATGACCCAGCCGGATGCATGTTCCAGATACTCCCTGGCCTCCGCATCAATACCAGGACCCGCCGGTAACAGGTGCTGAAACCCGGCCACTCACCCGGGGGCCCTTTCCCTGGGCAGGTCGAGAGGCCTGCCTTTAGAGAACCAGCCAGCATGGAGATTAACAGCTAAATTAGGCCAGCCCTTGCTTTCGATTTAAACCTGTAACCCTTCCATACGCGGTGCCTCGCCACTCTTGCTCACACTCCTTACAGATTCGCTGCGAGCAGGACCTGCTGTATGAGGCGCCTGACATTGGCTCTCCAGGAACCCGGCCCATGTCCTGCGTATGATGCTATGGTTCCGCTTCAGGGTGTCCTCGTCCGGGGGGGGGCACCATGAAGTCGCGGCAACCATCCCCAGCACGTGTGCGTCGTCCCTCAAGATCGCAGCCCCTAAGCTATCATCTGGGGCTGCGGGCAGCTTAAAGGCTTCATGTCGCAGGCTTCAGCTGCTGATTTGCCACGGTTACCTGTCCCTTCGCTAATGACGAGTGCCCCCCCAGCCATGAGCCAGCGGTCACGTTTACTCCAAAAGACACGCCCACAGGTGTGTCACACCCACCCCTGCAGAATGGGCCGGTGTGCGTCTCAGTGGGCTATAACCCTGTGGCTAGATTACCGGTGTGTCAGAAGGTTGCCAGTTCAAATCCCATAGTTGGATGAGTGACGTGACCTTTGACCCCCTGAGCAAGGCCTTTGACCCCCCAAGTGCTAGAAGGATTATCCAACCCTGCTTTGGATACAGCCATCTGCTTAGTATATAGACGCAAATGTAATGTAAATGAAAGGAAGCGGGGACCTTAGAGCCAGTGGCCAGCAGAGGGGGCGAGGTGGTGACTGCAGAGTGAAGACAAGGACACCGTCCCTCGTACATGTACACGGATACACGCCACGCACGTGCCGGCAAGCTAAACAAAGCAGCACCTGACGGATAGAGATCAGGGCACAGGAGGGCAGGACGTGGCTGAGTTTTACGCTCCTGCTTCACTAAGGATGTCCTGTCCGCAACCACGAGGAGAAGCATGAGGTAATGAAAAGGGGCATTGTGGGCGGGGCCAGCGTGGGGGCTGATGTCTATAAGAGGAGCTGCTCTCTTCTCGGAATGCGGTCCTGTCTTTACAGATGCATCCGGGATGAACAATGACAGCCGTGTCTCTGATGGAGGCCTCCCTCAGCCCTGGCTACCCTGCGTCACTCTCAGTGAATTCTGTTGACAGGCAGCGCTGCCATGAAGGAGGACATCATCGCGCCGCTCTCCCCCCCCCTGACCGGGGCGCGCCAGGGTCTCTAACAGCCTGCTGGCTGCACCCATTGGGAGTTAGACTAAGGAGTCTGAGCAACAGAGCTCATCTTCTTATTGAGAGTACTAATCCCTAGGCCATCTCTCCAGTACACGGCGATCGTTTGATAATGCCTGATGAGCAAAGAGGGGATCCGGACGATTTTTGCCGACCGCGTCTCCCAGTTAGCCGTGGCGCTTAGATGGACGTTTCGCTCCGCCGCAGAGGCCCAGCTCCCCCCTCCCCACACGCCGGCCGCCTTATCTCGCCAAGGCCCCGTCGCAGAACCGCGTCACCCGCATGGGTGCCAGGCGCCAAGCGGGTCACGTGAATTCAGGACAGCGTTCCAGACGCAGACGGCGTGTTATGGCAGATCAGATATGACAGATCTTCAGAGGAGGACAACAAAGGGGCCAGCAGTAGGTAGGACAGATAACAGAGACAAGTAAAAATACAGAGGAGACTTTGCATTCCTTGATCAGTCTAGATATGACACCTTAAAATAAAATGAAAGAATGTCTGACTGTTAAACTGCTTAACTTAGGAGACCCGAGAACCGAGCGGGGGGGGGTACGGCGATCCCTGGGAGGCCCGCGGGCGATGACGTCACCGCTAAGCACCCAGGCCACATCCTTGTTCTGTCCCGTGACATTCCCGCTTACCCCAGCCCATAGTGCTCACTGTGGCACCAAGCGGAGAGAGCACCCGATTCATCGAGCTGCCCTGTAAAGAGCGGAAACGGGAGATTATTCTCCCTTCAGTCTTATTGTTGTTGAATGCGAGTTTGTGGATAATGCGCCTGGTCTATCAAAGGCTTTATGTTACACTAAATTACCACATAATTTCAAAATATGCATATTCTCCTCGAAGCTGATGCCTCACGTTGCTTAAAGAGATGTAGATTTCTTTGAACCAGAAGTAACCTGGGCAGCGACAGTTTTCGGAAAATCTTTCAGAATCATTTCTGCAGTAAGCATAAAGTTTTTCATTTTGATTATACCACCTTTAACACTAAAAATCTCTTAAGGAAAAAAATATATAATCTACAACAAAATGGCTGCAGGTATTTCCCAGCTTCCCCCAGCTGCATGCGTTTCAGACTGAACGTTTGCACCGGCCTCGAGTAAAACACAGAGCCCCCTGCAAATCGTCCCTCTCAGTCGGCGAGCCACCAACGTGAAGATCGGCGTTGCGTTATATAACGCGGTAAGTGGACCCGTGTCACCGCGTCCCCGGGCTGCAACCTAACGCCTCAGCAACAAGGTCAGCACCGCATGACCCAATCGCAGCGTGCTGAGTCAGAGAGGAGGGGATACCCTTAAATTAGCAGAAGTGGGTCACCTCCTGCTAGCGTTAGAACATGTGCAGGGCAACAAGTTTTTTTCCACATGATTGTTATTATTATTAAGAGGAGTAATATTGCAATGCAATAAAAACAAAATAAAAGAACAATAATTACATGAGAATCCCATTTTAAGTATAGTAATATCTGACTACAGCTTTCAGAAATGTATCTGATTATACGATTTATTATTTAAATGCATCATAGGACTTGGGTACGTGTCGTTGCATCAAGGCCAGATTGTCACAGGAGTCCAAGGCACAATTCAGGAAAATCCAGTTTGACTCACCTGTTCTTCTCCAGCTCGTTGTGTGTAGACCTGCAGTCAAAAGAAGCGGGGGGGGGAAGCGGGGGGGGGCAGAGAAGGGGCCAATCAGATTATACAGGCTCCACACTCACTGATCCAACAAAAAACAAAAATTTCAGGACATATAAACACTTGCAACAGTGTTCGGTCAAAAGCATAAGCCGTTTAATACTGACACCGTAACAGACGAGGCAAATACATCAACAAATACGAGAGGAGGTCCAGCCCTGTAACATGCATCCTGCCAGGAAGAAGATTTAGCCGTTAATCTGACCCGCAGCAGTGAATCCCTGACTGGCTGCCTCTCTAACCACCCTCCCTGGCCCGTGAGCCGATCCGAAAGGCAACCGGGCCCTGAAGAGCTTCACTGTGAGGCAACACGATGCAGCGAAACATGCGGCACGGACAGCTAAACAGCCCGGCTCTGCGACGGACAAGGCCAACACACAACGGGCAGACCCACTGCCCAGGACCTGCTCTGCTCCTCTCCTATTGGTCAATACTATTGACACACACTCTTTATTCCACAGGGTCATGTAGCTGATTGGTATAACAGTGCATATGTGGCGGCTGGCATGCGCATTTTTGATACCAGTGAAAGAATAAACCGGAAATAGTGCTTTATGGAGAACGACTTCACAGCCCTTTTATGAAAATGACACAAGCATATGGGCATATTCTTACTAATCCGCATACCACGTTCGACAAGATAAATAAATGCAGAAAATAGCTGGAGATAATTATAAAGATGAATCATCATTCTGTGTATGTCATGCTGGCTCCACGGACAACAAAATCAACCGGCCTGAACCTTTTTTTTGTGAAAGGGGAAGATAAAACACCATGGAAGGTAGTCACGGCTGTCGGCTTCCCTTTGCACAACCGAGCTGCAGTCATCTCAGCATGGTGACATTGTGCTTCCTTTCAGCCTGCAGCTTCACGAGATCCAGGTGCCTGGGTCACGAGGCATTAAGGCCTCTGCTATCTTTTACACTAGGATACATTTGAATGGCTTGATTTTAATCAAAAGCCTGCACGCCTCTCATCCAGGCAGTCTGTGGAGCCCACACACGCATCTGTAGCGTGGGAGACAATGACGTTTGTTGGATCGAGGGACTGAAAAGAGAGTTTGTAGATAAGTCCTCAGCATACCAAATGAAACCCGAGTGGAAGCCTCAGATGGAAAAGGCAGTGTAATAAATATGCCAGAGGAACAAAACATCAACATTCATGACTATCTTTCTTTAAAATGTTCAGAGCTTGGTGCAGTATGTGCTACATGGCTACGGTGAATTTCTAACATAAACCGGGCACAGAACATACAGCGGGGACATGGAGCAAGGTGCCACGCGCACGTAATCCATCACCGCGAGGCATCCAGCAGCGTCATCTTAAACGCAGATTTAATGGGAGAATAAGCGACCCCAAAATGCCAAAGCGAGCTGCATTTTCACCTAGTCACTTTACGCTCTGCGACCTTGGAGGAGCTCATTTAATTTAAATCCTCGATCACGGAATGCCCCGGAGCATGTAATAAACATCACAATAAATCATTTACTACCGTGTCATTACGGCACCTATCTCATGGTCAAATATTGCATAGTAATGAGCTGCTGCTTTTACTTCATACGGGGTACAGCCCTTATCCTAAAATGGACACCGCATAACATTATACAAACTACGTGTTTTTCGTGATCCAGAAGGATGCAATGGATAAACCAACGCGATTAAACTCATTTTGCTAACGCACCACAATAAAATAAGCATTTAAGCTTTTCTCGTGCTTGTAAAATCGACTCTAGATCTATTCCTCAGGTCCTGTAACATCAACAGAGTAAATACGAGATTTTTTTACACGTAAGAGTTCGATGCAAAATGCCTGCACGTGACAAAATAAAGTTAGGCTTAATTCTCAAACTGTTAATCATCATAAAATGTTATTGTTCCCATATAAATCCACATAATATATATATGAATTTAAAGGTCGCGTCGTTCGTGAAATATCGATGAAAGGCAAAGAGTGTTCGTCACACATGGAAGACAACACCGTAGAGACGGTCCCTAACCTAAGCGCCGCAGCCAGTTTGACAATCAGCTGATGAGAGAGAGAGAGCTTCCCCCTCCCCCAAGCCAGGAGCTGGAACGAGTGCCAGTGCAATGCAAAAAAACACATCCGCAATATTTATTTAATCTTCCTATCGTACTGCATGGGTTAATAGCAATTTATATAAGCACCATTAGATTAAAATATCGTGTTGCTGCCTGACACGCAGATAAGAGGAGCCTTCTTGCAGCGCACGCCTAAGTTACGGGGCTATCGCTGCTGTTAAATGTCTGCTCTCGTAAATTTCCTTATCTTGCAAGTTCATATCGTCTGGCTGCAAAATGCGTATAGGGGCGAGGATGAGAAACAGAAAGTGGATGTTGCGGGGACTCAGGGCACCGGCGATGCGGTGCAGTTTGCTAGGGTCTCGTTAGGATAGAACCGGGTCGGTTGAAGAGGAGAAATGCGGCGCTTACCTGTTGTGGTTGGTGTTGTACTTTTTATTTCGAAATTTCCGTTGTCTTTGATAGCTCGTGTTCTCGATTGATGGAAACATCGAAGCGTACCCGTGTTCACATTCTGGTGAAAGGCAAAAGACAGACTGCCTGTCATTCCAGTTTACCATCCCCCCCATAGGATCACACACAGGCTATATACTGTACATGTCAGTTCCTATCGGTACCGTGCATGCACTAAAACCCCAGTTTCATGTCGGTCATTTGCAGCTTCACACAAAACCATCAAGCCACCAACCGAAGCAATGCAACACACTATAAACCCCAATGATAGTTTTAAAAACTGGGAATAAATAACATTTCCTGGTTACGTACCTCTCTCTCTCCTATCTAGATATTCCGCAGCCTCCAATAACCTTTGGATATTAATGAGTTGCACTGCCGTCATTCTGCGTGTAGGTAGCTTGCTATGATTATTACTGAAATATATTGCTGAACAGATTTATATCTCACTAGAAACACTAGATATCGTCACTTATACAGTATACGGTATTGCTTCGAATTAAACTTTCGTGATTTTTCAATATTTTTTAAAAATAAAGCTTGCTACGTCTAGCTGCCAAAGCACCGAAATATTTCGTAGCTGGCGTTATCTAGTTTACTCAACTTTCGCTTTTATTTTAAAAATAAAACATTATAATATCAAAGTATTAAAAATACTTAGGAATCACACAACTACAAATCGTACAAAACAGATATAAACGATATAAAATTCTTCCCCCCGAAAGCCCACAGCCTCCAGAGTCCCCTTGGTGCCTGTTTAACTCCACCCCCAGTTTGTTTACCTGCCTCACAGCTGAGGGAGGAGATATGCCACGGCGCAAAGCTTCATGGGAAAGCGAGTCTCCATAATACAGTAGCAGTAATAATAATAATATGTCTATCTGTATTGGCACTAGCTCAAGCCTGATATTAGCATAATAACGTACTGGTGTTACGTATTTATCAAACAACGGCAAAACAGAATAAAAAAACAAGTAAAAATCTAAAAAACAAATGTGATTTACTAACCGTTGTTATTATAAGTCTTGTTTTATGGCGAACCATTGCTCGTGACTTTAAACGCGTGAGACAGAGGAAAAAAAATAACAGAAAATATGACAGGACGGGTCAAGCTCTACTGCAGATCGGAATGCAGTACTCATCTTGTGAAATATATACAATAATGTCATGCACTTCTAATCAAAGTAATACGTATGATATTGCTATGACAAGGGGCGACAGAATACGCGACTTCCGTAGTCACGTTTGCAATTGCGACACATCCTACAAGTCCCAAAAGACCCCAAAACATTAGGGTCTTTAAAGCAACTCGTGGCCAGGCCCAGCAACACATGACATCATCACAAACCACGTGGTCTATTGGACATGCACACTAAGTACAGTCAGCAAACTAACATTCAACCAATCAGAGCGCTTGAATGTGCTCCATGTGGAAATCATGTGAGTACTCCTGCTGAGACCAGGAAGCAGATTATTTTTTTTTTAATGCAGCGTCGTGCAATTTCATTTTTATTTGTTTTTGCTAACTGCTGAACTTTAACTAGCAGTCTTTTCCCCCTCATATTTGAATCGATATGTATGGAGATACAGTTATATATTTGTGTGCATTCATGTTCGTTTCCATTTTTCATTTAATTTTTTAATGACCGTTCTTAATATTCCCGCTGACAAACATTTGAGTTTGACACACACCTCCGTATCACCATGAAGTTTAATTCGGTAATACAAAAATGTTTTTAAAAATATGATTTAAAGAGGAAGATGCTGCACGCCGCCGCAGTGCTGCACTTGATTTCCCGTGGTTCTGCAGTGACTAAAAGTAATTCAGACAAATTATGCATTTTAAGGGTGTATTTTATAAGAGTCCAACCTTTTACGTCCATGGATAACAGAAAATTTCAATATAAACGACCGTTTCTGTTCCATACCTTCCTTCCTACAAGGAAGCTAGAGTAAACAAGTAAATATTACCTCGTCACATCCATATTTGTAGAAAAACATTATTTGAAAATATACAATAAAGTGATTATTTGCTTGAAAATGCTCGGATGCACACAGTATATTTAACAGGCAAAATAATCTTCATCTCTAACGCACAAGATTTTTCTAGGGAATGACCTGATTCATAGCCACCGGGCTAAATTTTTGACATTCATGTATTCGTTTGTTTTAAGGTAAAAACAAAAAAAAAAGATTTTTTAAAATTTATTTTCAAAGTGACGCATAGTAAATAAGTACAATTGAGCGATAAATGGGTTTATAAAGCTAACTCTTGTACGCCGTCCCCATTCATCAAATCTTGTTTTATATTACTTCGGGATCAGAAGCATAAAATAGGTTAAAACGCTATAAGCAGGTTAATAATTACCAGATTTTATTTTTTCTTCCTCCTCAAAAACCGTATCACTAAGATCAGACCATCTGCAATATAGTTATCTGTTTGTCGTTTGCTAGCTTGTTCCCCGGACCAACATCTACGTTAAAAAAACAACAAAAAACAACACTAATTTAAACTTTATATAGGCCATGCAGTAGATTTTAGAATTTTCCTTAGTATGAAATTGAGTGTGGGGGCGTCGGGGACCACGCAATGTATACTGTGTGGGAAGACTTGAGGACAGCGCTATATTTCATCCTACGCTTCTTGTGAGCCCAACAGTCGAGGGCATGTCCACACAGTACGTAGTTTTCACAGGAATACTGTTTCCAAGAATAAGAAAAGTAAAACCTGAATATTGTATTCGGGTTAATCCCAGAAATCAATGACAAAATTCTACCTAACTGCACAGATGTATTACATGAATATAAATTAAATAGTAAAACGTAAGACTTATCAGAGAATCTTAAACAGTAATAATACAAGTTTATGGTGCATCCCTTCTTGGATTTGTGAAAATCTTTATCGTAAACTGTACTGAAACAGATCACGTTTTTGTATAGCTAGCTAGTTGTTCGTAGTTCGTTCAAGTCAGTCCTTTGTTGTCTGAGTCTGGTGACAATGATATTTTTTGTTTTTTTCTTTCTGAAGCATTAAATACTGAGGAAACGCCACCACTCTGGGCAATTTGACTTACTTCCATCCTTCTTCTCGTTATTTTCAATGTAACTTGCTGCCTCCAGTAAAACTTGAACGTTTTTCAGGAAAGTGTCGATCTGGTCCATAGCAGAGTCACTGGCGTTAAAGACGTCATTGAAAGGACAACTAGACATCTCACTGAAATCCCGTTGATCCACCGAGCCCTCGGACTCCAGAAATACATCTTCGGATTTCAGTCGCCTCTGTTGCCTTTCACTTCTGACCATTTTATTTTATTTATTTTTTTCCTGGAAGATATGCTTTTATGATGGAGATCCTCTGCTCGGCTTTCCTCCTGCGTTGCGTCTTAAGAGGGCATAAATGAGTGAGGGATGCAATGCCTAGGGATGTCAGCTCGCGTCGCGGCGCGCATGGTCCTTGCGCCCGCCCCGTTCAACGCGCCACAATCTATATCCGCGCCGCAAATTCTTCTAACAAAACCAAATATTTGATGATTTACTAGTTTTGCCCCTCCAAATGCATACCAGTGAAACATTCTTTAAAATGCAATTTCGACGCATTTGTGACATTTTGGAATAACGGTGTAGTTGTGCGCACTCTGTTATTCTCTCCCTACGTTGCACTTGCTCAGCATAACGGCGCTACTAATTTTCCACCGACAGTGCTGATTTGATTCCCACACAGCTCAAATAAACACTCCAGGTGTTAAATTGGCGCTCCCCTGTTCTTTTTTTCTCATACATGTAATCCAGTTTTCATAATAGAATTTGGTGATTCGTTTGTCTATGCCTGGTTAAGCTGAATCTGGAAAATATCTTAAAATATTGCGATAAATACGAATAATAATAATAATGATATATTTTAAAAACAAAACGATTCAGAGTAGGCATCCTCACTCCAGACATTTCCAATCGCCTTTTTTTCCACGTCTGTGAGAGCAAGTCCAGCCTTTTTCCACAGCCAGAACAGAGGATCGCAGTTCAGTATCCGCCACTTCAAAGGCACCGCAGCGGGACGCTCGGTTTTGATGTAAAGTTCACAGAAAAGACTTGAAAGTTCACTTCACAAGGGGAGCATTGAATGCCGTTAGTTAAAGTAGGAGAGCGGCGATGCGCGGAGGGACCACGAGGAGGCCGCTGAAGTAGTACATTTTAAATAAAAATAATAAAAAAAGAAATAGCATCTCAGGAAACAAAGTCTTCATACTGAGTCCCTTGTGATTTTTTTCTTTAGGCGTACTGGTGAAGTGCAAGGCCCAAGGGGCAAAAATAAACGGGGGAGGGAACCGATGTTTGTGATTCTTGCCACAGCCTTTTTGCTATTTTGCGAGAACTCAGGGGCATAGTCTGGGCTGGGCCTGATTAAATATAGGCATACTCGTGTTTTAACGGACATGGAAACAGAAAATGCTACTGGTGG
Source organism: Pollimyrus isidori (assembly GCA_019775955.2). Taxonomy (NCBI): domain Eukaryota; kingdom Metazoa; phylum Chordata; class Actinopteri; order Osteoglossiformes; family Mormyridae; genus Pollimyrus; species Pollimyrus isidori. The sequence goes on along the minus strand of JABFDZ020000045.1, from coordinate 4,470,454 downwards.
CCTGTGTTCTCGCTTCAGAAATATGCAAAGTGAAATTGGCGCACCTGACAAAACAAGCAGACACGGGGAAATCATTAGATTAATTAAGTCTTTCGATGGGAAATACGGAAATCTCAGACTAACAAAACACCTCACAGAAGGAATAACACTATACACCATTTTCAAATTATATGTAGGAATATAAATAGGATACATCCATTTTAACTCCAGTCCCTACAAAAATAGGCAAGGCTTTAGATACATGCAAAATGGGTTTCACCCAACCCTGTTTCATGTATGAAACCTTAAAGACATCAAAACCAAACTTAGTTATACCGTTGGTACGTACGCTGACATTTATTGGTAAATATATTATATAGCGTCAGTAAAGGTCACGCGGCAGGTGTATAAACCCTTTGAAATGGCACGTACTGACCTGCAAGTGCTTAATGAAACCTCATCGTGCTAGGTCTGCCGGCACCATTCTGCATGGTAACAATTCATTTAATGCACGTCTTACGTCCCCAGCTTCAAGGAGACATATGTGATAACGGGCGGTGGTGTGGTTATAATGCTTTAGTTATACATTAACGACAGCAGAACTAGCAAAACCAATTTGCTACATAACGTCGCTGGTCTGTGGGTGACGTGCAGAAAGTTTTATTCCGAGTCGTGTTAATTCAGCCATTTTAAACTGATTTCACATTTTATAAAATAACGTTAATGAGTAAGCGAAAAGTCAAAATGATCTTACACTCAGATGATGTAGTCTGCCCTAGAACATTTTTCCTCTCACTCTTCTCTTATGTATGTAACTTTTATTGTATGTAAAAGTAGAATCGTGCTGTTAGTTAAGCCTATCAGAGAAGTTTATCTCAGAGTTATTCAGCTGAGAGCAGAATTAAGGCGAGCTGTTGAGTCTGCGCCCTTATCCAATGATCTATGGCTCCTTGCTGCTTTGCATACCGCCCCCTGTATCGCTGCGCTGTTAGGTAGCTGCCCACACCATCCTCCTTTATACTTAAAGTGAGTTGTGAACTTCTCGATGCCCTATCAGTCGACGTGCAGCTCGGGGGGGCATGTAACCCCTGAATGCATTGTGTGGCTTTTAATCATGTTTGCCTTAGAGATGCAGGCTGTTTTTAATATGTGGCTTTTAATAAGCTTTTATTGTACTGTATGGGTTAGCATTTCTGGGTAGCCGCGACAGGCAAACTATATTCGAGGAAATTCTGATTCTTTACCGTGCATTTGTTTGGTAAATAAATGGCACAGAACTAATCACCACCAGAGGTCCGTATCACGAAGCAAGGTGTATTGGTTAGCTAGATAACTTGTTAGATTTAAGGTACCCCGGTTTAAATGGGCGTTATCTTCCGTCTTTGTTCACTTACTCTTAATCCACATGATTTTAAATCTGATAAATTATCCTTTAACTCAAAAATCCAATTTCGTGATACAGACCCTTGGTTAGTTCTCACAGATCTGAAGCAGAGACCGGCACGGTCAGTTATTAAAATATTTCTTGGAACAAATTCTGAATAGTTCATGCTAGACTCTGAGATTAAGAACCAGACACTACAGGGCACCGCAACGTAAAATATAGATAAGGCAAGGATGTCAGGACACTGGGCAGGACTGGGGGTGCATTTCCATGAAAAGCAGTGATACTGTCAAGTAAACTAGATCCGTGAAGGTAGACGTTACGGTGGCACTAAAATCTATTCGCGAGGTATATCAAATAATCTCCGTTTCGCATTTCCTGTGGTTAACCCCGAGCCCATGGAATCAAATAAAACCAGCATTTTCATTCCCACGTATGTTTGAACTTATAGACAAAAAAACAGAAAGTAACTTCTGATCTTATGCTAGCGATGGTTTTGATTTACCAAGGAACCGCGTCTACAAGCGTCCGGCAGACTTAAATTTAATTAATCCAGTAATGAAGGGAATGCATAAAAGTAGCCTAACCTTTTATCTGAATTTACTAGTAATGGACATACAGGACTGTCACAGAAAATTAGAATATTGTGATAAAGTTCTTTATTGTCCGTAATGCAATTAAAAAAACA
>JABFDZ020000045.1:4441699-4457680 GCA_019775955.2 Pollimyrus isidori | reverse complement strand
TCGGATTTTTTTTTTTTTATGTATGCTCCCCATTTGGTGGGGCTAAAAATTTATTACCCCCCCCCCCCACCCCCCCACACATACCCTCTCCCCCTTCCTGGAGGAGGAGGGGAATAAAAAAGCACCCCCTAGATAGAGATTTGTTAAACTGAAGTCACCACTTTCACGCACTATTTTTTCTTTTCCTTTCCCAAAATGTGCAGCGTCATTTATAAGAGGGTGGGTCGCAAACACGGCCCGCCCCGCAGGCCCGCAGCCTAGGCCTCGCCCTTCTCCTTCTTTTTGCTCTTCTTGAGGAAGGAGGGGGTGCGGAACTTCTTCTTCTTCTTGTTAGGCGACTTTGACGGGGAGCTCCCGGGGGACAGCGCCTCCTCAATCTTCTCGCCAGCCCTGGGCGTGACCTCCAAGCTCTCGCCGCTGGTGGTCAGCTGACTGATGCGCTTGCTGAGCTCCAGCTCTGTGTCGTGGCCGTCATCCTTACCATTGAGCATTACGCCCGTGTGGTTTTCTGGGGGGGGTGCGGTGAAGGGAGGGGGGTGTCAGGACATCAGGCTGAACAGCACAATCATGCAGTTCACTTGGTCTCTGTACGCTGCCTGTCAGACAAAGCTGTTATTCCTCTGCTAAACACACAGCCTCCCTGAGAATCCCTTACAGCTTCTGGCTTTAACACCTGTTTACACAGCTGGGGAGAGCAACGGGGGTGAAGACACCATCAGGGGGCAACTCCACCGCATACTGACCTTATATTACCACCCCAGTGCTTATTCAGTATCAAAAATTCCAAGGGTTTAAGCTGTCTTTGAAAAATACATTATTAAATAGGCAGGACTTCCATAGACTAAAGTTTCTGCAGGCAGGGGGAAGCTTAACAGGACGACAGACACCAGAGGTTAACGTCTGCAGGACAGCATCAGGTTTTTAAAAACGTTAACCTCAGACGAACCCCCCACCCCAACTGAGACACAGAAGCGGCCATGTTAAAGGGTTAACGCCACGATGTGTCCTGATTCTGCCGTCGGGTGGCTGTTTATCTGGTACCTTCTTTAGCTGGAGTGCTTTGTGCAGACTCAGTCTGAGACACAGAATGAGAGAGAGTGCACCCATCCTCTGAGGTTAGCTCATGTTCACCATCTGCAAGGGGGGGGGGTGGTTAGTGGTTAAACACACTGACATACACACATTTAGAGGCCATGCAGAGTCATTTGATTTCGACACAGACTCGATATTGATAGTTAGCTGTTCCTGTGTGAGTTGCAGGCATCGGGTTTTACTCAATACTGCTTCCCTCCCTCAAATTGGTGCATTACTTTTGCATTAATACATCAATATGTTTCGTGCATGAATACATCATCCTGAGCGACCTGACAGAATGAGGCAGAAGTCCACCAGTTAAGTCACAGGGATCTGCACGTCCACGCGCTCGTGTGAGGCACATGCAACATTCGTTAATGTTCCCATAATGCAATGCACCACATCGCATCAACGTGAATTGGAGGCAGTTCCAGAGGCTCGTAGGGGCTAGCAGAAGGGGTGGTTATTGTGTCATCACTGCAGTTTTTGTAGGAAGCCCACAGGCGGATTGAGAGAAGGCAGAGGTGTTCCCTGGGGGGGTGTCTTTGTCTCACTGACATTACTGACTACCTTCAGATGTCTGAGGTAACACATACACACCTTATAGGCTGTTAAAAATGCGAATGCGGATTAAAAGTCTTTTGGTAGTAAACAGAAAACCAGCCATCTGGTGCAGGACGTTTGTTAAAGTGCAGTTAGTGCAAAGAGACAGTGACACACAGTGGCCAGAGGCCAGGCATGCGGCAGACAGTCGTTGCTCCTGCTATGCTAACCCCTCCCTCCCCATGCTGGAGTTCCTCACCAGTGAGGCTGTCGCCCCTGCAACCCATCGATTCCTGCCTCAAAGGCACTCTGTCGTAGAAGATAATTAAAATTGACCCGCTCCTCTGAAAGCACACAGACCCCCCCCCCCCGCCCCGTTCAGGCGGAAGGGCTGGCCACTCGCGCCCTTCTTAAAGGGACACACACGGCCGGGTTCCGGTGGCCTTACCCTCCATGCCAAGCTGTCGACGTTCCACGTTCTTCTTGTACTGCTCCAGTTCCTTCTCAGACAGCTGGTTGAACGGGTTGGGAGGAAGAGGCTCCATCTGGTCATCTTCGGGTGCCACGAAGGGCTGGGGAGAGGCCGACATGGTTGGCATGGCGACACAGGGCTGCCTGAGCGCTCGGACACATGTACACTGAAGAATACGGCAGCACAGGGCTGCCTGAGCGCTCGGACACATGTACACTGAAGAATACGGCAGCACAGGGCTGCCTGAGCGCTCGGACGCACATACACTGAAGAATACGGCGGCACATGGGTTTTAGGTCGCTAGCTTTTTTGCCTCATGGCAAAACGTGTCAAGCCTTTGTCTGTGTGAGTGAGCACTAGACCCGGCTAAATCCTGGATAGTTTTACCAGAAATTACATTCCATGCAAATTGGAGAACCTGATACTGGAACGGCATTGGCTCAATTCTGTAAGGGGGAGGGGCAAAAACAAACAACACAATTGGCAGGGACCACCTGGCTCCGACAGGACTACAGCAAGGATCCCACAAAAACATGGTTTTGAGAAGCAGGGTAGTTGTGGTACATAGTTGAGCCACCTCCTGTGTGCTTGGGGGTGGGGAGGGTTGCGGGGGGACCCTTCGGTCACCCAGTTGCCTGCTGTAGATTCAGCAGGTTCTCTGTAGCCGTCAGATCCAGAAGCATCATCAGGAATAAGGGGCCGTTACCCTGAGCGTTTTGGCTATAGGTCCAAAGTGCCTTTTTCCCATCTGGTCGTCTCTCTCCACTCCATGTGCTACGCAGTGTGTCCTCCCACAAAATGGCCACTGTCCACCGGCGGCACGGAGCAGCGCTGCGGATGTATCACTCCTGTAACCATCACACGTTTCTTCAAACTACCAGGCCAACTTCTGTTCTTCATTTTAAAATCGCTTCTAGAAAACCTCAAAACGTCATTCGGCGAGGTAACGTTACAGCAAAACCCACTAACGCAACCACAAATGACCTCGGGAGAGCATCTGAAAACACTCTGTTATTATTTTAACGTGATCCTGACCCACAATTTGGGAGAAATTAGACCAGGGGATGAAAATAAAAAAATGCAACAATTCACTGCCTGATGTCATTGCACAAGGCTGGTGCAGAGCAACTTGGCATGAACCGCAAGCTGCTCTGCAGCTTAACACTTAGCACCACCTAGTGAGTACTGTCAATATAGCAACATAATATGATTAACTTCATTTGTGCAGAGATTGCATTATTCTGTTTCCTTCCACCCTCTTAATCCATCTGCAGGACATCAGCCACAACACCAGCAGATGTGCTGATTTAAGGTCTCTTAGGAGTTTGTCCACCGTCTGATGTTCATTCTGCTACATGAAAGGCCATTCTGCAGGCCCTGCAAAGCCCTTCAAACAATTAACTTTGAAATTAAAACAGCATAACATCAACAATAGGATGCACCAGTACAGAGTGCTGGATGATTTTTTCTTAATACAATTTGAATAATATTACAGGTTAAAGACCCAACTGAGGTCATTCAGAATCCAGGTTGAGCAAACAGATCAAGATATAAATGATGCACGTTAGACACAAGTGTGTAAAGGGTCTATAAATGGCATGATCAGCCCATCGGCATGTGACGAGACGCTGAGGAACGAGGTGGTTATGGTGGGACTCACCGGCTGACGATCCACTACAATTCCGGCCAACAACTGCGACTGAGGCCCAGCGGTCATGAGGTCGTGTCTGTTCTGCTCCCGGATCTGTAAAGCATAGCAGGAAGTCTGTTAAAATGCAGCTAAACAGAACACAATGACAGAGACACAGAACAAAACCCTTAAGCAAACCTGAACCAGCAAAAGGCCAAACCACCGGAGATTGGCAGAGAAACTGTGCATTAACAGCAGTAATCAGCATCTGGCTCACTGGTGGTACCAGCTGGCCCGCTAACACTGGTGGTACCAGCAGGCCCGCTAACAGCACCATTAACCTATCTACAGGAAAAAAATGATGTCACAGAAGTACCTGACTAGCATTCCAAGGAGATGGGGACAATGATGAAGTGATGTCATAATGCTGTAACGCGATTCAGCAAATCAGGGTCCAGCATGACAATTGGCCAATGACAGAAGACAGAGGAAAGGGCTGCAGTGTAACTGCCAATAATTATTGGCCTGCAGGGACTGGACAGGAACTGCAATGCCAGACTTTTCGGGGCTCCTGTACCTTTAAGTGGCCAGCCTGCTTTCCCAAAAAGCACCCCGCCAGCTACAATCAGCTGACTCATCTTTAGCACACAGAGTGGACCAGGATGCAGCTGATCCATTGTGCGAATTCGGCTCAAGGTATGTCAGAGCTGTGCTCATACAGCCCCCCCCCCCCCAAACATCATCGGACTGAGACCATCACCAGGGCAACAATTTCCTAGGGGTGCAACTGCACCCTCCACTGGTTAAATGAAAATGGCACTGGAACATATTAAAGTTTAATTATGTTGTAAAGTTATATTTGGAATTTTTTGTTTAGTCATATCAATATGGAATAGTTTAAATGTATTTAATATGGTTTTACAAACTATCTATCTGGATGAATGAGGCTCTCCTTGCACCCCCCCTAGAGCCACCTATGGTGAATCTGCAACCAACCCCCACATACCGATTATGGTCACACTTCAACTTGGGCTAGGAACTAATGGTGGGGCGGGGGCTGTGGGTGGGCAGCCCCCCTTACTCACTCTGTTTCTCTTCTCCAGCACTTCACTTGGGTTTGTGTTCATGGGGACGAATTGATTGGGGTCCTCGATTCTGATTGCGGTGCCGCTGCCGTTGCTGGAATCTTCTGCCTTCATCCACTGCAAGACGACGGCAGACTGAGTCGCACAGAGATAAAACGAGCAAACACTCCCCTGCGCGGCGCCCCTCCGTTAGCGAAGCGCAGAATGTTCGCACAGGATGTGCCGGTACGTAGCACTTCAAGTTCACCAGGTCTCCACACGAGGGCAGTATTGTGTGCAAAATAAAAGCCTATTACAGCTTAACCATATATGAAAACCCTCATAAATCACTCTGACGAACCCAAACTATACTTCTGTTCCAACCCTGAATAATCAATCATATAGATGTTACTCAGGATACAACATGACAGTAATAAAAATATCAAATCCAGACAATAACATCTGCAGCAGGATGTTCCTGTTGCAAGTCGGCAGGGAACTGAATCGTTTTCAAACTCTATTTTCCTTCTAAAATCCATTTAAAAAGCCACAATCATAGTTGGACATATCCTTTTCCTTTGTGTACACAAATTTCACTTGGTTTGTCTGGAGGACAAAACTTCCAAAGGTTCCTACGGGGGTGGGGGGCAGACCTGATAGACCCAAATCTGCCAGGGAGCTCGCTGGTTGTAGAGGTCGAGGCTCAGGACTGGGCTGGAGAGATTCATGGTACTGATTCATGGTACTTTACATGTAAAACAGCATAATCATGACCTCAGACATGGGCCATAAAGGTGATGGGGGTGTAAGCAGGGCAGATACATCTGGATGTGGAAATGGACGAGATCTGCGCTGTCCTTGACACACGGACAGCATTTCCGCTAACGCTATGAGCCACCAAGATGCCAATCATAACCTGAACATTGAGGTTTGGCCATATAATAAAGGTTCTGAAAGGGAACCGAGCACATGAGCACCCCCTAGCGGCGAAGAATGGGAGCTCACCATGGTCTTGGTCCGGGGGCTGCCGCTGTCCTCTTTGTAAGCATCCTCTGCCACGCTGACCTTGGTGTAGCTGTTGGGCGAGTTGAGCCACCGGGTCTTCTCCCGCTGCTGTCGCTGGGACAGGAGGCGCAAAGGACGCCGCGGGGCGCCGTCCTCATCATCGAACACAAAGGCCGTAACCGTGGCGGGAATCTCCACGTCGCTCTTGTGACGGGGCTTCTCACGCACAATGGGGTGTCGGTAGGCGTAGCCTGTCCGGTAGCCCTAAGAACAACACGTGGATCAGTGTGCACGTGGATCACGTTCCCTACTGCCAGAAATGTCATTACAGACCGTACATCTCTTCTCATGAACATCCTGAATTTGTTACGCTCTCCATTTCCCAGCAGTCAGTTAGTTACCAGGAGAAACAGGGTAACGTTTCCTCTAGTGAATTTAATTAGAGTCCTGCTCTGAAAAGCAGCTGTTTTCGATTGATATCTAATTTGTAAACCGTTTAACACACAGTCCTCAGTTTCCCGTCATTGAAACGACAGATTTTTTTAAAAAAAAAATCTCTGTTTTCAAGTTGTGTGCTGCAGTAACCAATGCGTTGGGTAAACAGCAGCAAACACGTTAAGCAGAGGCCATGGCTGGGAGGAGCCTAACCCCCCCTTTCTGTTGCGTTACTGGGCCCATGGTCGATGACTCAAGGCCAACTAATGAGTAGTTTCCTTCAGGCGACCACGTTGAGAAAAGCGCAGGAATCACGAGGCTGGTGACAGAGACCTGGTGCCCAAATGCACCACCTGGGCTCGTGGTGACATTGCCGGCATTCTCACGCCACGATGACGTGTGGTCATTCACGCAGCAGAGGCCAACGTTCACGCAGCCTCTGTGTTCCGCATCGGGGAAGCCAGTCCAGAGGAGGAGAGCCAGCAGGACCTTCACGAAGATCTGCAGATCTTCCGACTGGGCTTGGGGAATTACAGTGGAGTACCTCGCTGCAGCGGCCTCCTCGGCCTGGTTCCTTGACCTGCTGCCACGCCCATTAGACCCTTCCCTTCTCAGTGGCCGCTCACCAGGTTGTCCAGCATCCTCATCAGGGACTCGAACTCCAGCTCCCCTGCTTTCCACTTGATCTGGCTGCCCATGTTGATCCCGGCGAGTGCAACTCCGTGGGTCCTAGGCTTGTACTTCTCCATGTCCAGAACTATGAGGTTGTCTATTCCTCCAGCACACGAGAAAGCGTTTACCTGAGGACGCACAGAACAAGGAGCTGCATGGGGGGGGCAGGGTCGTGTTTGTGGCTTTGCACCAGTGGGGGCCTCCCACACAAATGGGTTTACAAAATTTATTTCTAAATACATAACTAAGGAACAACATGTTTGGAACCTCTCACTTAAAGTTTTTTCTAATTTTTGTTTATTGGGAGAAAAAAAAAAAAAAACGTAAAATGCACACAGACAGGACATTATGGGATCAACAAGGTTAATATGCCTCAGTTACAGAGAGCAGGTTTATTTATAGAAATTAAACAGGCTTTGCAGTGCGGATTATTATGCTTGCTTCATGGGGGTGGATCAGTGTGCTTATTACACCCCCATCCCACCCAAGTCAGTCAGACCCCCCAGATTTCTAAGCCACTAAGTCCCATTAACCTATTTCAGGATAAAATGACTTTTTAGTCCTGGAATTAACAACATAACAGTTTTATTACTGTGTTAACTGTGTGTAACCACTTCGTCACGGGGGGGGGGGTAGGTCAACCAGGAATTTATAGTGAAGAAAGTCAGGTTCAACTTCAGAAGACAAAAAGCTCAGTAACACACAGAGGACACGACCTCAGCAGGAAGCCATATATAGTCCATCCATGTGTGCATGCGTGTCTGTGCGTGTTTACATACAGATTCATTTCAGTCATCATATTCACTCCAGCCAAAACACATTGTACTTTCAAGCTTTAATAAACGTTAATGTTTATCATAAGGAGTTTATTTTTTCTTTGCTTAAATGGATAAAATCAAAGCATTTGATATCAAGACACACCAATTTTGGTCCTAGGGGGGTCAGTCTGCACCACAGTTGGCAGATTTCCTGCTCTAACACACCTTATTCACCAGTTAATTACAAGGCTTAGCTGGTGTGTTTGAGCAGGGAAGTCAGCAAACTGTGTTACAGAGTGGCCCCCCAGGACCGGATTTGGGGAATCCTGGTATAGACTAAAGGCAGGAGTGGAGTCAGGCGGCCAAAAGTGTGCTGAAAGGAGGAAGATTTGCAGTGTTTTAATGAAAGGAACTGCTGCTGGTCAAACCCGTTTGGGAAGCTGAACCAGGGATAAAAACGTGTGTGTGTGTGTGTGAGCAGAGTGCTCACATCACTGGGTGTGAATGTGTCGGGATCCAGAGGGCGCACGCCCATCGTGTAAAAGTGTGCCCCACTTATTCATACATGCGTGCTGTGCCACTTCCAGTAGCCACTTTAATTGCACAATAATGCAGTCATTCTGCCTAATCCTTTGACATATTTATTTACGCTAAGCTACTTGACAGGCATCACCGAGAAATGTATGTCTGCTACCTGGTGCCATTACATCATGATTGTGTCATTCCAAGACTGAACAGGAAATGGCAAGAGCAGATAGACTTGTGTGAGTGATGCTAATATCAAGGCCGACAGTATCGCTAATGCTAAGGCCAATGCTAATTCTAAGGCCAGCGGTATCATTAACGCCAGCTATGTTATAACACTAAACATGGCGCTATGGCTGGAGGGTCAGGCTCCCACTGGTACCTGGATCTCACACGCATACTGCGCAGAGTAAATGTAGTGGAAGGCCTCCTCCATGGTCTCGCCCAGCGCCACCACGCCATGGTTCCTCAACACCAGCACCTGCGAAATAGACATACGTCCAGACACCAGTTGAGGATGCGGAAAGGGGAGCCCATAAAAGAACACCGGGGTGGCCCGGGGGGGCGTCACTCACCTTGGCAGACGGGCCCAGGGCTTTCTGCAGCTCGATCCGCTCCTCCTGCTCGTCCAGGGATCCCTGGTAGTTGTAGTAGGCGACGTCACCGAGGATGAGGGCCTCCTGGGAGATGGGCAGGATGCCGCACTTCATGGAGGAGACCTGGTGGTGGGGGGGGGGGGGGGGGGGCATGGAGCACGAGGAGTCAGGACTGGGGGTGCGGAAATGCACAAAGCCACAACGAGGGTCGAGGCAGAGCGCTGCAGGCCGTTACTAAAATCGGCCCCATCTGGGGTGTTTTACTGGCTCCGGGTCACTTCAATCTGGAAAGGCCCACTTCCCCGCCGGGCACTCACAGCGGCGGTGGCGGGGGTGTGCACGTGGATCACACAGCGCACGTCGGGCCGCACGGAGTAGATGGCGGCGTGGGGGCTGAAGCCGGGCTGGTCGATGCACAGGTTGGTGGTGCCCTGCTCCACAACGTCACCCAGGATGTTCACCTTCACCTGAGGACAGAGGAGCGTGTAGAGGAGGGACCACGGCTAGGAGGGATGCCCTGCGTACCGTCGATGAACGACTCCGTGCAGAGCAACACGCAGAACAGACACGTCTTCAGAAACATGGAGCTTGGACAGGTTAGCAACTATTAGCATAACTACTACTTACTATAAATTTGGGGCGATGGTGGTGCAGGAGGTAATGCTACCATTCGGCAACCAACACTTTGGGTACTCGTAAGAGTAGGAAAAAGCGCTATATAAATGTAGTCCATTTACCACTTATTAATGGGTCAGGGTTTCACATCTGAGATTGCACACCTGCAATCTCCATCACGAGGGAGGTTCCTCTTAACACATCTGAGAGCGATTTGGGTGGATTCTTCTCATAAATAACATCTCCCCACCACAACTACACTCTTCCCCCCACATCTGTTAGACCCTCCCCCCCCCACCCCACCCCATGTGTAATGACGTTAAGTATGATCACTGAACAAACAAGCGAAGCCTGTCAGAGCCAATCAAATCTTCCCGAGTCACATGTTCAGATTCCCCCAAGCCCAAATACTTCTATGCCGTCTGGACGACGAGAAAAACAAAGCCATGCGATGGTAATTGTTCGATGGAAAATACCAGAACTTGCCCTTGATCCGTCCGTCAACGAGCAGAGCGGGTCAGTTCCCTGGGTCAATTTGTTGCCAGCAGAAACGTCAGCCCGTCCAGAGGTTGTGTGTGTTATTGCCAAACTCCATAAACAGCCCATCGCCTACACTGATGGCATTTCCTCTAAAAACAAACGCCTCCCCACCCCCAAAAACCCCCTTGCCCCAGTGACAACATGCATGGTAATTAAATTAAACTGCCACTCCCATGAACTGATTACTCAATGGTTCACAGAACAGCTTCAGTGAGTCCCTGAATCTAAAAGAAGAGGGCCTTACTGGAAAATACCGTGCTGGGGAGAACGGACAGAGGTAGTACGTTAAAAACAGATTAGAGGGCCCCCCACGCCATGCTGCCGATACGTGGGGGCAGCAAAGGCGCAAATATCTGCAGGAAGCAAGTGGCAATATGCCAGAAAGGACCAGGAGGAGGTGGAGCCCAGTGCTGCAGCAAAGGGGGGCCCGGATTTCTCGTTTGTGGGGGGTGTGTTAACAGTCACGAGGGCTCTCATCCAACCAGGACATCAACAGTAACTGAAAATGCCATTAAATAAAATGCTACGTTGTGATAAAGTATGACATGGATTGTGCTGTAATGCGATTCGGGCGGTTTGGCTGTAAAGCGATTCGGGCGGTCTGGTTCCCTGCCGTCACGTTTCCTCTTGACAAAGCAGTAAGTTTCCCTCTTCAATCAGCAGTCCCCCATTTCCCCTTGGCTGGCAGGTAGGTCCACATGCGGTGCTGGGCTGCCCTTCTTTAAGTGATGCACTGCACACACTAAACGATTGAGGGATTAATCCCATTCTGAGGCACACATCTTAAAACGACCTGCAAGGGAGGCTGAATGGAGCTCCAGACGATCTGACCGCATTACAGAGGCAATTAAACAAACTTCCTGTCATCACACCCTGAGGAATAACTTGAGGCAAAACTGGACACTGATTTATTCATGCGGATCGTGTGGATTGGTCGGCGTCGGCTGGCCTGATAGCTCCCGGGGGGGGGGGCGTGATTTTTCTCGCCTGGGGAACCGGCAGCCTGGCAACCGCTGAACCGTGACAGAACACCGACACCCACACTGGTGCCCACCTCTGCGAGCTAACACCGACACCCAGACCAGCGCCCCTCTGCGGCCCAGAATGAGCGCTTACCAGGTTGGCTGCTGTGGCTTCCGCGAAGGACAGGCCCCGAGGGATGATCAGGATGTGGTCCTGCTCTTTGCTGATGCGAACCTGAGAGAAGGAAAAATTAAATCTGTTGCTATAAAGGATTCCCAGGTCAACAGGGCAGGAGAATCCGTCCGGCTTGCACCTTACGCAGAGGAACTCCATCAGGCTAACGGTCACATGTTCATGGTCACCCTGGAGATGGGAGCTTCCGTTGTCATGCCGACTTCGGAGTGTGTGAAACATTAACGGCTGATGTCGCCCCTTAATTTGTTGCAGATCTGCTAGCACTGTTTCTGCCCAATCTCCATTAGACGCTTTAGGGCGAACACATTGTGGGAAAGGCACTATATAAAAATCAACTGAATTAAACCGAAGTTAGGTGACGACAAGCCAGGCCTCCGAGCAGGATCCCCAGCTGGGCTGTGCTCAACCGAGACAGGCCAAAGCAGGCCACGCCCATCGAGGAACACACCCGCGACCCGGAGAATACGGAGGAACATCGAGAGGCAGAGGTGGCTGGTTTCGATGGGTGGGGGGACTTACGGTAATGTAGTTGCTGGAGAAGTGAGCCCAGCTGAAAAGGTCCACCAGGCGGTAGAGGCTGGCCAGTTTACAGCGAATCTGCTTCTCCCCCTTGGCCAGTGTGGAATACTCCACTCCGTACATGTCGTTGATGGGAGTGACCATCCCGAGACCTGGGGGGGGGGGAGACAGGGGCAAATAGAGAACTTGGGTTCAGAAAGGGTGACACCCTCAGCAAACTGTATCTCTGCACCAGGCCCGTTACATTTTATGGTATTTAAGCTGAGCTGGGCAGCCCAGAGCCGGGGAACCAGCGAGTCGGCTGCACTGTTTATGTTTTGTTTAAGTAAGGTCCAGAGGCATGTGCTATGACAGTGTGGGGGGGGACCATCTGGGAGCATTTTACCCCAAAGACCCCCTGCTTCACTGAAACGGGGCACACGGGAGTGCAAGCAAACGACCAAAGAGCAATAAGTACAGACGAAACACTCAGGCGGGACATCAGGCCAACCGGCAAGTCCCACAGAGACCCGGCAGCTTGATTCTCGAGAGAGATACGAAATATAAAAATGGTATTTAGCACATATTTAAGCAGTTAAGGAATCATATTCCTCATACCGACTTCATGATGGGAAGGGCTGACACGACAAAACCTGAAAAAAAACCGCTCTTTACACGCGTGTGCCGGGAGTGCAGGTAGGCGACGAGGCTCACTGAGGGGGGAGGTGGAGAAGCCGCCCACTGAGCTGGCCATGAAGAAGTCGGCGATCTGTCGCAGGGCCAGTAGCCCCGTGGGGTCGTTCCCCTTCTTCATCTGTTCCTGGATTAGTCCTTCCAGCTCATCCTTAAAGGCCTGGTAAACCAAACAGAGAGAGAGAGAGCCAAGCAGGCTCATGAATACAGGCTTCAGATGGCCTTTGGGTGAGTTCATCTGATTGGTCAGCCTGCAGAATTGTTCTAATTGGTCTTGGCGTGCTCAGCACCAGATTGGCTGGGCTACAGTGTCTCAGTGTCAGATGGGATAAATCCTCATACAGGTCTTCTGGCAGCAGATGTGGACACCCGAGAGCCCGTTATGAGGACTGACAGCCTCTGTTTGGGCGAACACCACAATGTCACAGACTTCAGGAGACCCAATGACTCAAATTTAACGACCTGAGACAGAACTCCGATCGTGTTTAGGAACTAAACTCATTAGGAATCTAGTCTTCGGCTAAAAGTAGATTCAAGAAAACCCACTCAGGTCAATTAAATTCAAATGACTAAAACCTCCAAACACCTACAAAACCAGGATTCACATTGAACATGGATAAAGTGGAACAAGAAAACTAAAGTGTCCATATTTCCAAGTAACAGTTAAACATCTCATCATGTACAAGTGCACAAGATTAATGGGTAAATTGCAACTGGAAGTGGGCAGAGCCTTTAAAGGACGCCCTCTGTACCGGAATAACACCAGCCGGGCAGCTGGCTGAGACTTCCAGCTTCTCTGACCCCTTCCGAAGGCCATGGCATGAGAATGTAGGGATTTCTCCACTTTTCCTGTTCCCACAGCGACCCGTCCATGCCGCAGAAGGTCGGGCGTCACCGTGGAAACCTCCGACCATTCTGGAACCGCAAGGGCACCAGATCCCACAGCCGCTGGCACAGGTCATCACGCTGGCACCGCTGGGCTGGTTGCCACGGTGAACGCAATGAAGCGGACAAGAAACAACCATTCGATCTCAAGATGTCAGGGAAGCACAATCCCGCTGTTGTGGCCTTGAGCAAAGGGCACCTGGCCTAAAACTCGCCGGGGGGGGCGGGCAGGTTCATTTTCTCAGCTGCTTTGAATCACCGCATCAAGCCGGGCAGCGAAAACAGGATTAGCTACAGCCCATTACGGAAATACGGAGCTTTCATTTTTAATAACACAGCTGAAGGACGTAGGAAGTTGGAGGATCACAAAACAAAAAATGACCCAGGAGGTCATGAACCAGAGGAATGGAGATGCGTCCATCAGGCCAAGAGCTGCCGCTGGCTCCGCCCACGGCCAAGAGCTGCTCTTACAAAAACATATTTATAGCAAAGACTTGAAGCCCGAAGCAATAAAAGTCAGCCATCCTACAGGAAGGGGCAGGGAGGTGGGGTCTCACGCTCAGAGCGGAACATGGGGGGTGGCGCGGAACAGCCAGCAGCTCGCAGGCTTGCACAATACTGACACGAGTCAGTCATTTCCTAGCACTGCCGGAGTGAGACTTGCGCATAAACTGGTGAGACGACAGCCAGAGACCAACTCTGCCAATTAAAGGCGCCGGAGTGACAAAGCCGCAATACGCAGCATCTAGACAGAGGAGACTTTATAGGACTGCAAACTCTATTTTTCTGCCGTTTGACTCAGGCCACGCCCCTCCTCCATGACATCAGAGGGAGCGGGTGGGAAACACTAAGCCCCTGTCGGGGGGGGGGGGCTTTGCTTCCAGCCCGTTCAAGCTGAAAGGGGGTGGAGGGTGCTGTGGGCTGAAGTCCCAGCCCCCCCCCCTCCCCCCCCAAGGCCGCACTGCAAAAACAAGAGCCAAGTTTCTGCTCCCAGCGTCCTGTGGTACACAGTATTAATTTGGACTTTGGGGGGGGGGGGCTACTGTAAATGCTCTTCCGAGGGAACGCTGTAAATCCGGTGCCCCCCCTCCACACAATGACCCTGGCCAAACCCCAGAGGATCCAATTTCTGCTGAGCTCCTTACCCAGCACCCTGCTTGACCCGGCACTGCACGCCAAACTGCCCCCACTGCTGACCACTGCAAGCAGATCCGGATGACTAAAGGGCCGAGCCGGGACTGCTGGACCCCCACTGCTTGACCCCTCATGCTAGATCAGATTCGAAATGTGTTTTGAAGATTTTCTTATTAATCTGAAATAGGTTTCACAACCCAAGCAGAGTCCATGGAGAGCGGGACAGGGGCGCGAGACTCCATCTGTCCATCTCTAGCAGGTATTGACATGTTCAGCCAGTTGGCGTCGCATTAATTACCCACCTCGGGGGAAACTAGCTGAACAGGCAAGCAAATCGAGTTCAGCCCGTTTCCCCGTTCACCAGCACTCTCACTGCCCTGCAAGGAACACGAGGACAGTGAAGCAGAGGACAGTGAAGCAGCCACGGCTGCCAGTCCTGCTTCAGGCGTCGAGGGCAAACGGCTGTGTGAGGAGCGACACACGTGCTGGGCTGGGTGCAGCTTCCCATTCACGTTACAGGCTGACACAAACAGACACCGGAGACAAAATTAGACACCGTAGAGTGAGATTTTAGACCTAGCAGTCACAATTAAAGAACAGATACTGAACCATACTCACAGTCTTTAATAAACCTCTGTATTAAACACCTGCACTTCGGTAGCTAAAGTGTCATTTTAATTCTCAATACACGTCCGCAAAATTAAAGCCATCTCAGTGATGATAACACCCCTGAAATGACTGAGGAACACCTTCCGACTTGCAGTGCTGCCTGAGGCGATCGCAGAGACGTCACTGTGGGAGGATCGGCGTGCTGTAAACACACGCTAGCCTGCAGCCGGCCCATTGTTGGCCTTTTAATGCGGCGGCTGCACGTGCTCAGGGCCTGTGGCGCGCGCCCCAATACCGCACAGAAAACAAGCACGACAATGGCGCATCTGTGTCGATGACAATGCCAGCGGCGGCTGGACTGAAAACACACAAAAAAAGGGGGTGGCAGCACCTCTGAGTAGGAGGAACTTCCTGCAGAGGAACCGAGAGGAACTGAAACTCCCCTGGCAGCCTGGGGAAAGGGTGGAGGACCCAGGGCTTTGGACCAGCACAGGGAGCTCGAGAGACGGACAGGCGGAGTGCTGACGTGTTCACAGGACATTTCTGCCTACCTCTTTTCCTGCGAGTCACTTTTACAATTGAGATTGTGCTCCGGCTGATCAGCGAATCACCCGGCAGCAAATCACAGGCACGGCGCTGAATCAGGATCACCGATGCCGTTATTTACAGGCAGACCTTAGGCTGTGTGGGTGTTTGTTTATTTTAATAAATAGAAATGTTCCCTGTCACAAAGCTGCATGTCGCAGATGATGCCGACCGGGGGAGTTTGCCCCTGAATACCCGAGATTAAAAATAAAATCGGCATATTTTCCCTTATATTTAAGATGGCTTCTTCTACACTCAGCAGGAAGCATAAATAATCGGGACCTTTCAGCAGCGCAATCCGATCGCGGCCTCATTCGCTGGCGCGGTAAATCACAGCGGGTGTGATGGTGTGGGTTAGCGATTCCGCCACACCCGAACCACCGCTGAAATTTCTGACCTCAGCAGCTCGTGATCTTACACCCCACCGCCCCCTGCCCCGCCCCCCCATCTCTGGGAACATGCCAAAATTTGCAAGAAATTCACAGACCCC
>JABFDZ020000045.1:4423319-4441599 GCA_019775955.2 Pollimyrus isidori | reverse complement strand
ATCACGCCTTGGTCATGCTGTGCGTGCAAAGGTGATCTGAACATGTCCGAGGTGTCTGGAGCAGAACGTAACTGCACGCCTCTGGTAAATACAGGCACCTCCGAGCGGCAATCGGACACCGAGGGGACGCAGGGTGTGATACAGCCCGCTCTGCTGGGGTTGGTCAGACGCTGGCCTTGAGGACGCATTCTTTTAATGCACCATTGTGGTAAATTAGGAAGCCTCCATTTCCCAGGAAGGAGTGACCACTTGACGTACTGGACAGCTGGGGGGCAGAATGGGAACGATCTGAATCTGGATCAGATTCTGCAAGCAAGATGTGTCTGGCTGTTTACTGGCAGGCCTCGGCCCAAACACAGACATTGCATAGAAAACAAAACACAAACAAGCAGAGGCAGGGGAATCATGGGAGAGTGTACAGCTATTCCAACCACGGTGGGCAGGAATAAAGGAGTCTCCCAATCAGACTGGGTTAACATGGTTCCTATTGGGTCAAACCAGCATGTCAATGTGGCTTTTAAACCCTCCTGTATGTCAACCTTGGCTGCAGTTATATTTCGGATGGGGGAAAAAAAAATAAAAAATTCAGGAGTTTGGCTCATTACCCCCGTTAGTGTGAGAACTGAATCAAGGAGTGGCACGAGCTTCGGCCAATGAGCTCCTGGCTGAAGAAGCTCCAGAAATGCATCAAATGAGTAAATAAAGGCTTGAAACGGCTAATGCGGGTGGAGAGGACTAGTATTTCATTCGGGACTGGGGGGGGCAGACCCACCGGGCTCTGCAGGATCTGTGTGACCCTTTTCTTCTGCTCCATCATGTTGAAGTCCTGCCGCAGGTCTGGGGACATGTTGCGGGACCGGAGGTACTCGGGGTCACTCTCGCTGACACGGTCGAAGTAGCGCTCCTTGTGGGCAGCGGCGCTGGGCGGCGGGGGGGTCGTCACCACCCCCTGGCTAGCAGCTGTGCTCATGCTTTGTCTGTCAGTGCTGGAAGCCGCTGGTCACCTGCAAAAACACGGGGAGGGGGGCACGGCGTCAAACGGCAGCCCTGCGGCGCTCAACCGAAAAACAGGCAGGGCAGATGTACAGCACGGACTGGCTGGGCCCATCAAGATAAAGCTCACACCCTGCCAGACAAACAGGAAGCAGGCGGCCATCGAGGGCCCCCGCCCCCCTCAGGGGGACCATCGATTTGATAGCCAGATGCTAACATGACATTTTCCAGGCCCTCTGGGTTGGTGGCATTTTATCTGTGCATTTAGGTTGAGAAAGTGTCTCTCTGTGACCTCCCCCCCCCCCACAAGGATACAAATTGGGGGTCAAAAGCTTATTCAACAGCCATTAAATTAAAGAAAAAAAGAAATAAAATTATGAAATATTTCTCCCTGAGATTCCTCCATCTCAGGCCGGCAGAATCTCACTCTGAACCCAGACATCACATTAAATAGGCAGCATTACACAAGGCCGACATGGTGACTGAAAAGTAGTCTCCCAGTAACACCTAACTGTCAGACCCTCTCTGTTCGTTTGCCAGCTGAAGAGGGGGGCGGTTGAAGGACACCCCCGCCGCCACCCCCCAAATCTCCTTTTATCCTGTGGGAACTTAAACTGGAATTTACAGCCTGTTTCTGCCCTCTGTTATGGAGTCAGTGCCCAAGATGACAGTAAAAATTCAGCCCAAAACCCTCTCTTCCCGGGCCTGTTGTGAAGGTCCCGCTTCCGCAGGTTATGCCTCAGCTGTACCACTGTGCAAAAAGCAGCAGCACTCTGCCGCTCGCCAGATGGGGAGAAAAATGGAGGGAAAAAAGGACCTTTTCAGTTTCCTCGCATGAAAGCGGCGGCTTTTCTTTCAACAGCCCATGTTTTGCTTTTTAACCCAGCGCTAGGAGGAGAATTTAGTGCCTCACTGTGCGTCATCGTTCTTGTCTTTCGGCTCAAAAGATCCCCCCTCCCATCCAGATCCTCGCAGCTGAGAGACCGACGGCCTGACGGGGGGCTAGAGCCGCTATGTAGGAGCCAATTTACACTAAAGAAGGGGAGAGCGGCCAAGGCGGCGGCTCTGCGTCTGAGATCATTACAGACAGAGCACTAGATCTTCCTGGCGAACTGCTATTGTTGCTTACACAGAACTTTCGATGCAACTAGCATATAACCCCATGCATCCAGCCCAGCCATTTCATACTGTCCTGTACTGCGAGATCCTCCCCCCTTGTTGCTTGCAGTTCGTTATGTTGCACCATGGTCCTTAGGAAACATCATCTTGAGTTTACGGATGGTATGACAATAAAGCCCATTTGACTCTACTTGATGGTGAGCTAGAGACCTAAATAAAAAAAAAATAATAAAAACAATATCAACAGCCTTTCCCTGCCTCAAGATTCTAGACTTGCCTGCCCAGTTGTCTATGCAACCATGAAAGAAAGGAACAGGGCTCTGATGACAGGGTGGATGAGAGTCCGTTTAGCAGCACGGTCATCAGTCCGAAAACCACGCCTCGCTCACCCAACATCTGGGAGATTCTCAATTCATCCAGAAAAGCCCAACAAAACAAATACAAACAAACGATCTATTTAAAACTTTGCCCTCAACCACCGCCAATGGCCATTCATGCAAGTGTGTTGTAAAGCGCTGTCAGAATAGCAGCATTTGATTTTTAAAAAAAGTTGTATACTTGTTTGGTGTCAAGGGTGTGCCCCTAACAGCTATGCCACCGAACTGGTGGAAATGTGTCACGCAGCACGACTATGAAAACGGACAACTTTTGTCTGGGCCACGTTTCAGCTACACATCTTCAATACTCCAGGAAACCAGAAATGCTTTGGTTAACGTGATGAATCATATCTCTCCGTGCGCAATCAACAAATAGACTCCTGTTTCAAAGGAGAGCTTAACCTGATGTAACGCAGATAGCCAGCAAATATATTTAGAAGGATTTTGATAGGCCGACTTGATAAAGTATACGAGCGGCATCTATGATCAAACAGCAGGTCCCTCCACATAGTAACGGTATCAGGCTTGATGAAGATGACCCATCCGCGGCCTATTTCTAGAGAGATCCATGCAAGAAGCATGCGGAGGGACCAGAGTGCGACCAAACAGAGGACCCCAGTGTACTGCCCACAAGTCACAAGATCTTGATTGCATGTCAGTTTCATCAATGGCTTATTGTGAATGGGTGCTCATGGGTTCACTCATTGACTCCTCTGTGGCCAAGCGCACCAGTCCAACCCGAGAATCACGGCCAGACTACAAGGCAGGCAGGACGCAGCCTCAGGTGAGGAGGCCAGGACTTCTCAGGTTCGCTACAGAGTGACGTCGCCAGCCGGCCACATTCTGATAACGAGATCACGTTACTGAATAACCGGAGGGCGAGAAACATGCCTGGAAAACGTGGGGGGCGGGGGGCAATTAAAGCCCTTTCTTTGGTTTCATCATTATTTTCAAACGTAACCTCTCCTGTTCTCGCAGTTCCGCTTCGATTAACTCGAGGAAACGGCCTTTTCTTAGCCGCTAGCCCTATAATTAGTACGGAGCAGTTTTTAGGTCAGGTTTCAAACTGAATGGTAACAATACCAGGAAAGAATCCATTCTAATTTTAGTGGAACGTGCAGACCAAAGAACCCAAAGAGGCTAATGGTGGGGGCTTCACGGGGCTCCGATGGACATGCACTACAGCCTGAAAATGCCTCAATAACACAGGGGAGGGGGCCGGAACAGTGTTGAAATCTGCAGAAACGTTTTGATGATGAAATTCTGCAAGCGCTTTAAATAAGAGGCGTGGCGCGGTCACTCTGCAGGATTGCGGAATGGCACGGCGGTCAGAATGAGATGCTCGTTTGGCGATGAGGGAAACAGCAGTGGCTGGAGAGCTAGTTTTGTCCATCCTTCTGCTCAGTATCCCTTTGACCATAAACACAACATACTACTTCTGGGGAAACACACCCGCTACACTGAAAATCATGACTCCTCAGAAAGCAGGGAGCAGCACACTCAGGCGATCCTAAGCAGGTTACACTGGGTGGGGGGGGTGGAGATACTCGCGCCGACTATAAAACAGAAAGTATTACAGACTGCTTTGGCGAAGAACAGAGACATCATTGTGTGCTCCTCTCAAACAGAGAGGAAAAAGGCACAAAGTCCCTAACAAATAAGTGACAAGGCTGCTAGACATCAACCAGACAACATGGCACAAAGCCACAGAACAGAGCCATTCCAAGCTGAACGCTTCACTCCAACAGTTCATTTAACTGTGACGGCGGTTTGCACACCTGTTTTGCCGTTTCTTTGGCGTCTCTCATTGGGGAGCCGGGTATCCTGGGAAAAGCAGCATGGCTCCGTCCTCACCAGCGCAAAACCAGCTCCAGAACGGGAAAGAGGGAAGCGGCAAACCAGTTCATTCACTCGCCCTTGCGGTACATCCTATTTGTGTGGCGAGAGTGAGCCTCCTGAGGTAACGCGATTCCCCAGCCTTGCACTCTGTTGTTGCTCCGCTCCCGGGGCAAAGGATTTCAACAGCTGCGCTTGTGTGCGCGCACCCTCATGTGTGTGTGTGTGTGTGTGGGAGTGTTTGTGTGAAAAGCGGCTGAGGGACCATGTGACTCCACTAATCCGCCCACTGCTGAGTGTACATTGTTGTCTGGCCAATTGAATCGCAGGCTTACTCCAAAGCCCCGCCACCCCTTCAGAGTAGAGGTCAAAGGTCAGCACTTCTGACGTCAAACCCCATATAAACTTCCCAACCAGCCCACAAAAACTTATATTACATACATCACTTTTTAAACGCGTATTTAACCAAAACAAACAAACAAAGCTCAGTTACAACGCAGATAAAAATCAACTCTGTCATGAGGCTGCTGGCAAGTTTCCCTCGTCTCTGCTCTCCTGCGCTTTCTACCGCCGCTGCGATTCCCGTCTCTCCTCGCCCGCCTTGCGTCCATCAGAATTTCTGAATGCATCGTAGCAGCTGGATTTTACTTCAGCTCCACAGACAAAGGCAGGAAGGAGTGCCCAGCGAATGAGTTTGCACCGTACACAGAAGCACACTGCCTGAAGTAATCTAAGGACGAAAAGACTGAGCTGAGCTGCCTCCTGATGACTGATCACACACACACTGCTTTCATGAAGGTGACAGTGGAATTAGTGCCATTAACAGAAAATTCTGAAAGACAGTGACAGTAAGACACTTATTCGATAAATGGATTTAGACGTACAAATGAAACCACGCTTCACAGATGACATGGGTTTATTTGACTGATGCGTTACATAGTTGAATAACATCCTTTAGCTGCGCCTTGCATTTTATTACTGAACTGTGCAAATGAAAGGACTGATGATACACCCCCCCCGCCCTGCATTTTGACCTTTAAACTTGAAGTGAGAGCTCTGCTCACAGCTGAGCTCCGTGTTTGAGCTTCTGGCCAATGTGTTCACTCACGATTCACAGCACTCGCGCTTTAAATGTCAGCCATGACAAACATACCGCAATGACATAGGGGGGAAAAAAAGGCCCGATAGGTGCATTGTGGGTAAAGGGAGCAGGGCCAGGCACACAGTGTATCAGGGACAATTATTAAGGTCGCTGTCTGGTATGCGAGCCAGCAGGAAGGGGACGGCTCTGTCAATATTCAACTCGCCGCAGTCCGCGGCCCACGCTCCTCGGCTGTATTATGCTGGGATACCGCGGTCCGCTTCGGAAACTTATCTTTTACGAGATCGGGGGGAAGCTGGGAGCGATGGGGCTTGGCAGGATGCGATTCACGCCTCAGGAGAAGTGGACAGACTTAAAAGTGGGACTGTCAGTGGTGGGTGAGGTGGAGGGGGTTACACTCCCAAGGCCTCCCCCAGGCTGGGGTTTGGAGAACAGCTTGAATCTATAGCAGAGCTGATGGAGAATTACCACAGGCTGCCATGTGGCTGTTTGCTACTCGGACAAAAGACAATTTATAGTGGCCAAGCCGTGGTAGTTTGGGGGAGGGGCCCGTCTCAGAATATTTTGAGAGCGATCGACACCTTTGGGCTATTATAGTCCGGGCCAGTTTTTAGCATCCTGGTCTGTCCACCTGAAATGCTGCAATCATCACATCTCACAGTCATGTCATGTTTACCCTAGCAAAGGCTGACTCCCCGCTTCCTCGTTTGTGTGTCATGCTGGTGCTTACAGGATATGCCACGCACCAACAATCTGTGACAAACAAGTTGCTAGAAGACTAATGATAGCTCATTCTGTTAGCGGGCAATCCCAGCCAGTTAGCCCCATTGAAATGTCCAGATTCTACTACCATGGGGGTCACTCGTTACTCTCTTTCCAAGCTTTCCAAACACCAAACAGCACGGGATTCAGTTCGGCAACGTTCAAAAAACATGCTTTGTAGACATGGGAAAGAAGCACCTGCGATCCGGAGAGGAGCACGTTACCACAGCGCCACCCAGAGCCTAGGTACGCAATGGCATCTCGCTGGGTGGATCATGCAACGATTTACCCAATCAATCAATCAATCCCTAGGCGTCCTCTGGAAAAGGATGAACATATGAAAAATATGCTCCTGAAGGGGAGGTGAGACACTTGAAACCTGGACGGCAATAAAAATGAAAGAGCGCAGATTTTTCAGATATGAAGAGTTGACCACACCAGACGCCTAGTTCCCCAGTAATAATAACCATCCCCAGGACCCCACACAAGCCCATTGCTCCACAAGGCAATTTTCTTGTTATCATGCTGTTGACTGCATGTTCACAGTTATGATGAGGAGAGGGGAGAAAAATGTAAGTTTGCAAACCTGTGCTTGGTAATTCATAGCCTCCAGAGATTCAAGATCTACGACTCCTTTTCCTTCCAATTTTCACAATGACTCCAGTTATCCTGGCTGCAAAATTTATGATTAATATTTGATTTTGATGGATTACTCATTACTCAGTACTGCAAAAAGATATTCAAGCGAGGAAGTAAATCTTATAGAACGAAAACCAAAACAGAGGTGTCGAATGGCCCTTAAATGCCAAAAAAAACAAAACTAATTAAATGTAATAATCGATGGCACCAGATTTTTATTACTAATCTCACAAAGACACCCATGTCTTAAGATTTCAGGCTACAAAACATTACCGTTTTCACTTTCAAGTTCACGTCTGCAGCAAACAATGAGTCGCTGTGGCAACAGTGATAACCAGTGACTCGTGAGCTGGATTCCTGCCATGGCTTTAACCGAAACGTCTCGCATTGCGGGATGGTGTTACTTAACGCGTCCATCTGCCGCTACACAGGTTTAAATCCAGCTGCACCAATGGACAGCATTACAAATTCTGGCCTTTGCCCAAAGCGACAGAAACCACTGCAGGGCCCATAGAGAGACATGGATCTTTCAGCAGGTGCTAATCATTAAGCCTGAGATATTCTTACTCATTACTTTTTAAACTCTCAACATTGCAGACTGTAGCTACACTATCACCACCACCCACCTGCACACGCACACACACACAGTTGCCTTTTCTTGATACTGAGATACCACTTCTCCGATCCAAGACCACAAACTCAAACATACTGCACGTTTCACAAAGTTCTTGCTGACAAATTAAAGTTTGATGAGAAACATTGCGAGCCACCACCCTCCTCATACAGGCCTGCAATTTAATCAGATGTCGGCGGTTTGTTTGTTTACGACCACCTGAAAATCACGACCGCTGGGTGTGTGTGGGAGGAGGCGGGGTTTGAAGAAGACTGTAAAAAGAAACATTGGGGGGGTTGGAGGGCGTTCAAAGGCAAAAAATAAACTAATTCCAAACCACAAGTTGGCACAATACAGAAAACACGATTCCAGGTGGGAGGTGTTTCACTGGACACTAAGGTCAAAGGGCAGTCTGCAGGAGTGAAACACCCTCAGTTTCTTGAAGTAGGGTGGGGGGGTCGGCTTGTGATTTATAACTGTACCAGAAGAAACTCAGTGATGTCTTTTCATCCATGGCACTGGGTCAAATGTTTGAACAGCGGATTTCATACAAGTGCCCCCCCCCCCCAAACAAAACCCCATCACCATTTCTTTCCATCAGTGTATATAACAGGCGAAACAGTCAGGTACGGGTCAGTTTCAAACAAAGCACTATGAAGACTGACGGGCGGTAAAAGTAGAAAAGTATCAAAGCATTCCTCAGCGGTCTGATGGTGAGCGAATCGTCCCACCGACCTTCAGACGCACGAGACGTCGGCTGCCAGACAAAACGCGAGCGAAAGACGGGACATGCCAGACACTGCACAAGACAGCTGACACAAAACAAAACAAACACTTTGCTTATGACTGGAACAAGCCAACAGTGCTACATATATTAAGACAATATGTTGTGTATCCTCTGAAAAGAAAACGAAAAAAAATAATAATCATGCCTCGAGTTATTCCTGACAACACGCTAGTTGGTGCAAAACAAGGCGATGGGCGGAGCAAACCAACTGGAGGCAGGGACGCGACCCTGCAACCACCTGGCAGGTCTATCTACAAACTTGCCAGCAAGGAACTACAAGGCTGCAGGAACTACAGTTACAAGGAAAAAAGTTGAGTATTGTTTCCTGTCAAGCCCCTGACATCCGCCCCCCCCCCCGGATGCACCTTAAGAGGAAAGAAAGACGGGGAAAGGTTGGAACGGAGCTGGATTTTCTTCACTCGGTTCACTAGTCCTGACTTAGACATGCAGCTTCCAAAATTTTTCACATTATAATTCTATGCTGTACATTGTACACAACAAGGAAGCAAAAAAAGCCATATACACAAAACACAGTAACAGGGAGTCCTTTCCTACTCATAAACTTGCAACACATAGCACAATCACACGAGGGAAATTTACTGAAAACGGGCCCTGCTTTGCTCAGCTGATATCAGGATATTGTAATTGTTTTGTGCCTCTTTTGATGCACATTTAGAAGACTGACAATTCATTAACCCAACTCAGATCCTTACAAACAGGACCAGTGATCTTCTTTCAGCTGTCCAGCCTGAAGAAGTGAGGATTTTTTCTAGTCTGGAAAATGTACTGGAGGATTGTCTGCTGAAAACCACCTTGTATTAAAAAAAAAAAAAGTGCACTATTGTGTCACTTTTGATATATTTACCAATGGCTCAGCCAGAAGACAATTCATAAAAATGTAAAGCAGATCTTCTCCTGCTTGACCAACGTCAAGATGGTCTTAACTGGAGACCCGGCTGGCGGAGGCGGGTCCGTCACAGGCAAACCTGGTGTTGTGTAAGCTCGCAAAATGCCCGGCGCCGTTTGCCGATTTGAGCAGTTCATTAATCGTCTGCTTTTCTGTTACCAAAAAAAAAAAAAAAAAAAAAACCAGGCTAGGCAACCGCAAATTGGAGAGAAAGGGAGAGGATGACCTTGGCGCTCCAACCTCAAGTACGACGGTGAGTGGGGGTGGCAAGAAAACACATTCTTCTGTTGAACGACTCTGCAATTATGGATTTAATGAGCAGCCCACAAACGAGTGTGTTTTAACAAGCCTCTGCTGGCTTGAGACAGAGATGGACTGGCACTACTAACAAAAGTAACACGATGATCAGCAGAAAACGTTATTTGCCTTTTTCTTCCATGAGTGTCCCGAGGGAAGCCGAGGCCCGGAGCATGACAGACATGCGAGAAACATGGCTTCCAGGTCAAAAAGGCTGGTTAGCACTTTGCTGCCATCTATATACCCCAGGCAAAGACCACAAGCTTAAAATGGATGCGGCGCATGACCTGAATGGCAGGACTTCATAAAGGGGGGCTCTGTTCCCCAACCCACCCCCCTGAACCTGGGGATTATGCAACAAGCCTGAGGTAACATTTAACCCCAAGATAAGGGTCTGGTGCCCGGCAGGACTACAGTGCCACACTACCACAGAATTTTCATGCATCCTCTGAGATTTCTCTTGGTTTTCTGTGGGGGAGTTTTGAAAGACGTTGACAATTCCAAAAGCAAGAATGGACCCCCCCATGATTTTGGGGTAGCTGGCAGCCGAGAGGCCCAGTGCTATAACCTCTCGCCAAACATGCATTTTATCTACAACTGCGTTTCTAGGAGTCTGCTGTCCCACGTAGTCTCTCGCAGAAATAGGACTTGTCACCTGCAGGTTGTGGGTTTGCGTCCTTTGTCGCTATATAGTATATAGTGAGTTATGCTTCTGTCATATTTGTTAGCAGGAGGCCCAAAAGTACAACCTATTGAAAAGGCAGCAGTCTATGCACATCCCCTTGGGCACAGCCACATGCCAAACGAAGTGAAGAGTCATTTTGGTACACTCTGTGCTGCATAACAGGGATGGGGCCAAGACCCAAATAACCAAATGACACTGGAAAAAGTTTAGTGAACTAACAGACAGATGTTGTTAAACCCGAAGCACATCAAGACGTCATGTACCAAGATCGTCAAATCCAACTGCATAGTGAGGAAAAACATTATATACATATAGCTGTGGAGTTTATACAAAGATGAACTGACGACAGAATCACATGGTAAATTAATAACTTGGTCAATAATTAGCCTCGCAAAATGATTTACCAGCAAAATCACCCAGGCAACTTGTATACAAACACAAAGCCAAGGAACAGTTATAGGTGCATATATGTGAATGGGCAACGCAGCAGATCTGCAGACCAGTCAGAATTTCTCCTGAAAGTGCTTCCTGACTTCCAGCCAAGTGGACGCTATAAGCCCCTGAGACACCGTGCGGCTTTTTACATCCAATCAATAGCCAGGCAAGTCAGAACTCGGGCCGACAACTGCACTGCAGAGCAAGAAATACTCAAAAAAAAGGCCCATGTTGTCTGGGAGAGACACAAAAGGCCCTTCATGTTTACAAGGGGACGCCTCCAACACATCCTGCAGTGAAATTGGCTAATTAGGACACTAATGCACTCGTTTGAACGTAAGCCGACGAACCGACAGTATAAAATTAAAAAGCAGGTGCAGACATGGCGACCGGACTTAACGGCAGGAAGCGCAGCTACAGGATAGTAAATGGGGAGTAAGAGCCATTGGCAGGGAGCCTGAAGACGGCGTGTACGGTGGCAGACTGCACTTCGGTCCTGTTACGCAACGTCCGAAGACAACTCTGTTAGAAGTACCACAGCACCATGACATAATACTGGATTGTGTAGGTAACGCACCTGAAAATCCCATAAAGAAAAGCTACACTTATTAAAATAACAGAACTGAATTAACAACACCAGCATTTACATTTTATTTATTTAGCACTCAACTAAAGCGACGTACAGATGAGAAAACAGGTTCAGACAGTCCTTGGCATAAATGGGGGTTAGGGGCCTTGCTGGCAAGGGTGCAATGGTGAACTGGATTTGAACTAACAACCTTCATCATAGGCACAGTGTCAGGACCCCCACCCCGCCTCGAGCCACATGCCCCCCGACGCACCCAAACAGCTTCCGCGGGGCACCCCAGCCAAGACAATGAGCCCATTCAGTTCTGTGGATGCCAGCCTATGGATCAAGCTAATTCTATAACTGGGCCACCCCATGCGGGCCTGCTCCGAGAAGGATGTCTCCTCCCTCGCAAACTGACTACACGAGGAGAATGAGGGAGGCGTACTCATGGACTGTCCATTCAGTGGTCTTCAACGAGCTGCCACTGTGCCTTGGAGGATGGAGGTGGGGACCCTCGAGACTGTGTCCATTGCCAGGGCACACGCTACCTGGGGGGGTTAACGTTCTGAATGCCTGAGGTCTTAGAAATGAATTCCATGGAAGAATCGCATTTAAATAAAGCATCTTTGAGCAAGGTCCTTAATTTAAATTCTTGTTTCTGCATTAAACAATTACATGTCTCTTTGAATAAAAAAAAAAAAAAACCTCAGCAACTCAACTTAAAACGTATACAAGACAAATGTGATTTTCGTAGAACTGCAACAGACGTTTTGTTCTGCGTAACCATGCGTGACAGAATTATTAATGTCCCCCAGGGCTGAGTGCTGAATGGGCTCCACATCGTTAGAAGGCCACACTGAAGTTCTGACCACGTCAGCTGGTCACATGGATGCCTCCACCCTTCCCTTGACCGCAGGCAGGAAAGCAGAAGTTCAGGGCAATAGTCATTGCTCCATGAGGTCCAGGATACCTTAAAATAACTACAAGTGGGTGTGCGCACACACACGTACAACATGCGTGTGTACTCATATCTTTCAGGGGACTCTCCGCCCATAACCCTAATCCCGACAAGGACAACCCATACCCAGCCCTAACCTTAACCATAAGTTACCAAACAAAATACAAGACTTTTGACATATTTAGGTCTTCCAATTACAGATTTTTATAAAATTGATTTTCCCTGCAAAAATGGTCCCCATAATCAAAATATCATCATACCATTTGGTCCTCACAATGTAACATATATAATCCACACACACACACACACACACACACACACACACACACACACACATATATATAAAATCCATTTCCTGATTATGGATGTGGGGGGGGGGGGACGGACGACAGGACAGGACACTGTTTTACTTCAGAAAACCACAGGGTTGATGAACCAGCACCTGTGTTACAACATGAACACACAACAGGGTAAAACACTGACTGATCACCAAAGACACCAGTGCATTAGTTATCAGAATGTCACCTGTAATAAGGGACAGGTGTTTTGAGGGTGGGCACAGTGCGGGGTCTGAGAACACCCTGCTCATTCTCACAATACCAGGAAACGGCGGAGAGCCACAGGGGCAGCTGAGATACGGGGCACATGGCTGGCACGGCAAAAAGCAGAGATCTGTTGCCGTAGATTTGGCTGACCTCCCCCCGACCCCCCGCCCCTCCTCAACTCTCACATCTGTCCTGCAGACACTGCTTGGAGGTTGCCTTGGAAACCCGAAACAAACACCGCGAGAGCGGAGCTTATCAACAGCAGGTCCCCGCTTCCTACGAAAACACGTGACTGGAGGCTTCAGATGGCTCACATTACCGACGGCGGTCATTCATAAAGATGGCCGTTTAAGAAGCGAGAAACAAGATAACTCTGCTATGTATTGTGGCACATGTGCACTAATCAAGTTTATAAGCCATCATTTATGAGATGAGTAATCAGCCTGCCACACTAAAAATCTAAACCTCAAATTGAAGAGAAAGGCTGAATGCTTGTTAAACCAATTGTGATGTGATAAAAGTTTGACCTTTCCACTGAAACTCTCTCAACGATGAACTTGATCGTACCCCAGCTAACTTGACAAAGCAGAGGCTGGTTCATGGGAGGAGTGAGCGGAATCCATGGAAACAGCGCCCTTCCCAGAGCCCCCGCATTCACTAGTGGTTTATACTGCACCAACTCCAAATTCCTTCAGGGAAATCTAATCAGGCCACCCAGTCTGAGGGTGCTGAAGAGGTCTGATGGCTAAAGACAAGGCCCAGAAGTAGCACTGAAACAACACGCCCCGGATCCAATCACACAGCAGTGCCACTGGAGTGAAAGGCAGCGGTGGATCAAATGAGCCATGGAAACTCAATTACTGAGGGCAGATTCCATCAACGCTCAGTCGAACCCAATGGAAACCAATAAATCAAGCAAAGGGGAGTGGGTCGAGCCAACAGATGACTGACAACTCACAATAAGCTCACCCATCAGAAACCTCACTTCTCCTTGTCACTGGCAAACAGCATCACACAAGACATGTGTAGCCAATACAGGTTGAGAGGGTTCAAAGTTCTTATCTGAACCATATGGCACATGGCTTATCCGTTACCGGAGCATTGCAGATAAAGGATACACCGAAGTTAAACAAACAAATACTTTTCAGTTCTTATAAAAAAAGAACTGGTGGTCAGGGAAAATGGCAGGGCGACAAAGCTGGCAGAGGATTCAAAAGTTGAATTGTACCCAAGTCATTTGCATTCATAGTCAACATAATGATGAGCAGAAGGCAGCCAAGCTACTTCTGACAGCTTCATTGCCATTATAAGAATGAGTCTTTCAATGTCAACTGAAGCCAGCTTCTCACGGTCTTATAGTGATCCAGGCCCACCTGAGCGATTCCATACAAAACAATACATAACATAAGAAATTTACGAGTGAAGGCCATTCGGCCCATCAAGCTTGTCTGAGGAGAACTTAACCAATAGCTCAAAGTTGTTAAAATCTTATCTAGCTCTGATTTAAAGAAACCCAGGGATTTAGCTTCCGCTACAATAGCAGGAAAACTATTCCATACTCTAACTTTACACGCTGCGTAAAGATGTGCTTCCTCAAATTTGTTTTAAAATGTTCTCCTGCTAATTTCCACTTATGGCCACGAGTTCCAGTATTCAGACTAATATTGAAACAGCCATTTGGCTGAACAGCATCCAGACCCATTAGAATCTTATAGACCTTGACCATGTTGATAATCTCCTTTGCTCAAGACTAAACAGATTCAGCTCAGCTAACCTCTCCTCATAAGACATTCTGCAAAGACCTGGAATCATTCTTGTAGCCCTCCATTGCACCTTTTCTAAGGCAGCAATATCCTTTTTAAGGTATGGTGACCAAACTTGCACACAATATTCTAGGTAGGGTCTTACCAAGGACTTATATAAAAGCAACATCACCTCCCTTGACTTAAACTCCACACACCTAGAGATATAACCCAACATTCTATTGGTCTTTTTTATTGCTTTCCCACACTGGCGAGAGTGGAAGCATCAACATACACTCAAAGATCTTTCTTGTAATCAGCTACCTTTATTTCAGTGGAACCCATAAAAAATCTGTATTTTATATTTCTGGTCCCTACATGGATTACCTTACATTTATTTATGTTGAATTTCATCTGCCATGTATCAGCCCAGTCGTTAATTAAACCCAGATCCTGTTGTAGCCTCTCTGCTGCTAGATCAGTATCTGCTACACCACCCACCTTGGTGTCATCTGCAAATTTCACCAGTTTACTGTATATAGTGGCGTCTATATCATTTATGTAAATTACGAACAATAGTGGTCCTAAAATAGGGCCCTGCGGTACCCCACTATGAACGTGTAGGCCCACTGTGACATTGTGCCTCTAATAACTACTCGCTGCTTCCTATCAGTTAACGATCCCACAGTTCCTAAAATCCCTGCAGCTTTGAGCTTTAGCAAGAGCCGTTTGTGGGGGACAACATCAAAGGCCTTCTGGAAATCAAAGTAGATCACATCGTAGGCCTTTTTGTGATCAATTGTACTTGTAGCTTCCTCAAAAGAACTCAAGCAGATGTGTTAAACAGAATCTACCTCTCCTAAATCCATGTTGGCTATCCCTCAGAATGTTACTTGCATCCAGGTAATCTACCATTTACCATTATAGCTTCCATTATTTTTACAGTAATGCTAGTTAAACTGATTGACCTACAGTTTTCTTCTATCCCCTTTTTTGAATATGGGTTTTATATTAGCATGCTTCCAATCAGAAGGTACCATACCCACAGATAATTTCTGGAATACTGAAGTTAAATGTTGGCTAATTATATCCCTCATCTCTTTTAAAACTATAGGTAAGATGCCACCCGGGCCCTGCGATTTATTTACTTAGAGTTTAGCTAGGCTTAGTACCACATCAGCCTCAGCTATACATATATTGGTCATAGATGACGCTGTATTCGTACTAATTGGTGGTAAGTTCTCCACTGTGAACACCCGTGAAAAATAATCATTAAACCCATTTACTATATCAATTTAGTTTTCAATTAGAAGGCTCCTACTATCCTGCAACTTAGTGATTTTTTCTTTTAGAGCTCTTTTGGAGTTAAAATATTGGAAGAAACTTTTATTGTCATCCTTAGCCTCCGATGCAATTTTTCTTTCTATATCCCTCTTGGACATTCTGTTATTTTTTAACTCTACCTGTAGACTTAAATACTCCTGCTTAATTTTGAAATCTTTAGTTATTTTCCAATTGTGGAAGGGAGCCTTTTCCCTCCTGACTTTATTCTTAATTTCCTTAGTAAACCACCTTGGCTGTCGTTTCCTAGATTTAGTTAGCTGGAAACGGGTATAAAGTTCTCTTGCACTTGCAACAACGTGCTTTTAAAAAAATCCCATGCCACTTGAACTGTTTTGCTACTTAACTCTGTACAGATACTAATTTCAATCTCATACCATTAAAATTAACCTTCCCAACACTGTATACATTTAATTTTGACTCTTCGGACACTAAAATTAACCTCGAATTTAACCATGTCATGATCACTACTGTCCAATGGTTCTAAAGCCTCTAATTTTCCAATCCTATCCTGGTTATTAGAGAAAACAAGATCAAGAAGGGCTTCTCCCCTGGTAGGGGTATTAAACTGAGTAAAAAAACAATTCTGTACTAATTCCACGATCTCAAGTTCGTTCACAGAAGAGCCTGAGACTGAGTCCCACTGTATCCCAGGTAAATTAAAATTCACCCATAACCACCACATCATTTTTATTACTCATAATCCTGATATCATCATATAACATTCTGCTTTCCTCTACAGCTACATTAGGTGCTCCCTTGCCTGCAAGTTCTTTGACATATACTGCAACACCACCTCCCTTCTTGCCTATCCGGTCTCTACGAAACAATGTATAACCATCGACATTATATTCTTCACCATCATTGTCAGTCATCCACGTTTCAGTTATTCCTATGATGTCGTAAGTGTCGGACCGCCTGTTCCAGAAGGTCTTCCAGTGCCCCATAAACCTGAACCCCTCTTTCATACACCACCAGTTTAGCTATTTTATCACAGATGCACACATAACTATGTACACCTCTGATAATCGAATCCCTTACTACCACAACCTTCCTCCTCCTGAACGTAGGCGGCTCTTTGTGGCATACATGCATGTTCGCAGTGTTGAGCTCATGTTTGGCCAGGATCCACCTGGAGTCTTGCTAACCGATCTTGCCCCAGAGCTACTGGTGAACGATAAATCTTAGAAAGCACATGTCACCACCAAGGAGAGGGGAAAACAAGGGACGTGTAAACATTCCACAGGTCATGGGAAACCATGCAATTCCACCCTGCAGACTTGAAACCCAGGTGAACAATGGCAGTTCAGCCCTTGAGGAGCTTACATGACATTATCCAACCAGTTGACAGTCTAGAACCAAGAGCCAGAGCAAGGTATTTTGTATGAAATACATCTGCTACGAAAGAGAAGCAGTTGTTTAATAATAAATGGCCACTCAAACAAGGGTACAAGTCTGTCTTGGCTAAGGTTTAAAGAAGTTCCTAGGCTTTCATGCAGCTTACAAACCGTACTGTCTTGATTCAGAACCTCAAAGTCAGAGCAACAAGTTCTCAGAAATCAAATGAAACAAAAAGCACATTGTCAAACCATCGGGTCTCTTCCCTCTCTTACATCCCCGGCCCCTTCGGCAGAAATTTGATGTGGATTAACACAAAGTGTCAATCACAGGGGGGGGCGGATCGGGAGACAAAGTCTGGCGGTCGAAGCATTTCACTAAAACGGACGCCAGCGACAACTCTCCCACTCTTGCCACGAGAGTCTTTTACCGACAAAGGGTTGCATAAATAATTTACAGGAAGACATTTCTGGAATTGGAGTCAGCATTGAAAATGCAAGCCTCCCCCCCACCCCCGGCCCATTGAGCTTGTATGGAAACTGTTTTTCTTGGAGGTCGAAGGCCACAGCATAAACATTCAAGTGGTTGGTGGACCACCACTGCTTTGATAGCTGCTCTGATGGGACGGATGGGGGCCATTTAGGATTACAGGGCCTCTACAGGAGGAAGCACCACAAGAGCTTCCAAGGCTTTGGCCACAGCTCCAGCCATGATGGCTACAACTCTGAGTGGCCATTGTTCACCCAGCGGCAGGCTCATTGAGTCGATGAAGCGAAAAACAGCACTTCCTGTCAGGAAGTGGGATCCCGTCGTGATGCTCCGGGCCTCATGCCAGGACTCTCCTCTCAGCTGGGATAGTGGGAAAATGGGAGTATCTGGAAAGAGGTTGGGTTGGGCAAACCACCGCAATGAAATATAAGGGCAACATTTACATTGTAATAATTACAGCATGACATCCGTTTTCACAGCACTTAATCTTTCATACTCACAAAAAGATAAATGTTTGTTTCATGTGATTCAGACAGCCCAATGCCTACTGCAGCCAATAAAACGACTCTGCCCAAAGGGTCAACATCAGTGCCCAATAATCAGTCCTACACTGGTAATGAATAAACATTAGAGATGCTCCGATCAGCATTTTTGGGGCCAATCACCGAGATCATGATCTGCCGATTGCCGATCACTGCCGATCACAGAATGGCAGGGGAATGGGAATCTTATCTTTAATCTAGC
>JABFDZ020000045.1:4374460-4390079 GCA_019775955.2 Pollimyrus isidori | reverse complement strand
ACGGTATTGAAACTGATACCGTTGCTATTTTTAGATCCCGCGGTATACCATATTACCGTATTACCGCCCAAGCCTACCTGGTAGTGAGTTGGATTTGAGGGTAGGGGATGATGCTGGCTAGACCTGGAAGACCCAAACGTACAGTGAGGATGGGCCAGGAGTGTCTGCTGGAGGCCTCTGTCAGAGAGACTTTCAACTCACACCTCTGGCAAAACTTCTCTTGCATCCTGAGCGATTCAAAATGAGCCTGAACAGACAATGTTCTGGGACTTCACTGCAGAAGCGGTGGTGCAAAGCTGTGGCCGTATGGTTGTTGGTGCCAGACATGGCTGCGATCCCTGAACCCAGTGGTGGACACCAGTGGTAAAGGCAGCTGTCAGGCTGAAGAAGTTTGGTTAGCTAGTGGGACTCTTGAAGTAGCTGGCAGGTCCTGGCAGGCCAAATAGAAGCAGCTTTGGCAGTCAGTGGAGCAAAAACTCGGGTGTGGGAGGAATCTGGTGAGAACATTGAGAAGGACTATCGGTCGGCCTCCAAACTGTCTGGCAAACCGTCAGGCGATTCAATAGAGGGAAGGGAGGCTTTACCTGTGTGGTTTACAGCAGGGGTGAACTGTTGACCTCAAATGGGGATATAGTCAGGTGGTAGACAGAATATTTCAAAGACTTCCTGATTCCATCTGATATGCCTTCCTTAGACGAAACAGGTCACTAAAAAACTCTTCAGTGGTAAGGCTCCAGGGGTGGATGAAATTCACCCTGACTTCTTAAAAGCTCTTGATCTTCTTGAATGAATGAATAAAAGCTATGTTCATGTAGCACCTTTCACAACACCTAAAGCACTTTTACAGAAGCAGTGGGGAGCCATTTCAACCGCCACCACTGTGTACCCCCCCGCCTGGCTGATGTGACAGCAGCCATTCTGCACCAATACGCTCACCACATGATAAGTAAAGTGGCAGCAGAGAATTCACCAATTAGATATAGGGGAGGATTAGGCAGCCGTGATGAAAGGACCCCAATGAGTGATTTTAGTTAGGACATCAGGGTACCACCCCCACTCTTACAAAACATGTCCAGAGAGTCAGGACCTTGGTTTTATGTCTCATCCACAGGACAGCACCATTCTTACAGCCTGTTACTCACCGGGGATATTGGGATCCACATAAGCCACAGGATGGGCTAACCTATAGGCCACCAACCAATCCCACCACCAACTTTTGCAGCAGCAAGCCAGCTTTCCCAGATGGTCTCCCATCAAAGTACTGGCCCCGCCCTGACCTGCTTAGCTTTAGGTGAATTACGTCATCTGATTGGCAGGTGATATTGTTGGGTGGTTTTGACTGCCATTCCTCTTTATCATTGTGTGGAGATGATGACAGTACCTTTGAATCGGCAGACTGGGGTGGTCCCAATATTTAAGAATGGGGACTGAAGAATGTGTCTCATCTTCAGGGGGATCACACAGCTCAGCCTCCCTGGGAAGGTCTATGCCAGGGTACTGGACAGGAGGGTTCACCCATTGGTCGAACCACAGATCCAGGAGGAACGATGCAGATTCTGGTCCTTGTCATGGAATGCGAGATCAACTCTCCACCTTCACAATGATACTAGAGGATTCATGGGAGTTTGCCCAACCAGTTATATCCCAGAGGAGCTGGCTGAGGAGAGGGGGGTCTCAGCACCCCTACTTAGACCTCAGTTCCCACAATCTGGACCCAAATGAGCTGCAGACAATGGATGGATGTTTCTAGACTGTGTGGCAGACAGTTTGGCAGCCTTAGGGTGTTATTGGATTCTGCCTGGTAGAAACCCCACGATGATACAAGAAGAACATTCAAACTCCACACCAGCAGAGCTAGAGACTCAACCCCTAGTCTTTAGATGTGCGAAACAACAGTGTTTTATGCACTGCGCTACTGCGCCGACCACACTCTGTACTGATTTGCGACAGTTACACTAATATCAACTTTTCCGAAAAACAGAGTCAGGTTATGGGTTTAAAGGCTTCCTCGATGGGTTTGTCATCTACTGTACATGACTATTAATTTTTTAATGAGTGGATCAGTTCTCAAAATGGAGATATTTACACACTGGCTGACAGTTCATGGTTAAGGCATGCAAAAATAGAAACTTCAACTTGTTCCCATGGCTGAAGAAAGACATTGTTCTAGGACGACATTGTTACCCTAATGAACTGACCATTTTGTTTCCTTTCTTTCCAATGTCATTCTTGACTGACATGGGGCATCGCTTTCCTCAGATCCAAAAGGTGAAATCCACTGTGACCGTAACACAGTAAGACATCGCATAGCCAAAATGAATAAATCATTTTAAAACGCAACCACTAATTCTCAGAAATAATGACAAAGAGTTCTTTCACGTAATTCCTTCATTGTTGCTTTCTATGTATTTTACTCTTTAGAGATTTTCTCTTGTTTCCGCTAAATCCTTACTTTTTGTGCAATGCATAGCAGCACAGCGGAACCACAGTTTATCACCTGTTACCAAATTCTGTGATAATTGGCAGTGTGCTGGATGGGTGATGGCGAGCTGATGGAGACGCCCAATTGGGCCTCAGCCCTGTAACCCAATAGGCAGCGTTCCACTGTTGAACCGGGGGGATGTTGGATCAAGTCCCAGGAGGAAATCCACTACAATATCGTTTAGAAAACCTGCCTAACCTGAACTGTTCTGTTATAATATGTGGGCGTATAAATGGACGAAATTTAATATCGAAGTAGTTTTATAAGAAAAAATGCTGAAAAAAATACTGGCCCCACAAATGAGGAGTCATCAAAGGGGAAGCAAATATGTTTCTGTTTCTCAAGACACCATGGTGAACCTGCTTTTGGCGGTGGGGAGAGAGTTCAGCCCGCTGTCAGGTGTGTGACCGCAGCCCTGAGATAAAAATGATCGGGGGTGAAGAAAGTAGGACTACGTCTCATTTGAAAAGCCGTTCACAAGTTACCACTGCTAATTGTACCCTAGATGAGTTTGATGAGTTTTTGTTGAAGGTGAGCCCAGGGATGGGTAGAGAGACAGTTGTTCTTCCTGCAGGCATAAACCAGCCGCTTTTCTGCTTCATTGTAACTGCCCTTTTGGGACAAATTAGTTTCTCAATGTATACATTTTTAATATGAATTAAATTGTACCATACTGGAAGACATTTGGTCCAGCATGCAACACCTAATTTAACTCCTCATTACATGTAGGCACAGTCGACATTTAAGTCTAAGTAGGGAGGGGATATAAATTATTCTGGGATTATACTAATAAGTTAATTTTATCCTACAAATGTTTAATTCTTTCAAATTCTTATAAAACTTCAAATATTTTATGAATTTATTAGCCTACCGTTTCTTTATTTTTGTAAGACTTTGAATCTGTTCAAATGCTTCATCTATGATATCAGTGGCATCCAATTCTGGGTGTCCCTTGCCCCATGCCCTGTGATGGACTGGCATCCCATTCAGAGTGTCCCCTGCCCCGTGCCCCGTGATGGACTGGTATCCCGTTCAGAGCGTCCCCTGCCTTGTGCCCCAAGATGGACTGGCATCCCGTCCAAGACGTCCCCTGCCTCGTGCCCCGAGATGGACTGGCATCCCGGCCATGACGTCCCCTTCCTCGTGCCCTGTGATAGACTGGCATCCCATCCAGGGTGTCCCCTACCTCATGCCCTGTGATGGACTGGCATCCCGTCCAGGGTGTCCCCTGCCTCGTGCCCTGTGATGGACTGGCATCGCATCCAGGGTGTCCCCTGCCCTGTGCCCTCCCAATAAATCCTGCATTTTGGACACTTGCTTCCCAACTTTTATTCCGCGGTTCCTGTGTGCTTGACCAGACGTCACACTCCCCCTAACCCTGTCCTGAATAATTAGTTGGAAGATGGATGGATTGATTAAATTTTTTTGCATAAACTGGCGTTTAAGAATTTGTTAAAAATTATACTATTGCATACCCATGCAATGATTAAAATTATTAATCTGCTGCTGGTTGGTCCAACACCATGATCCTCATCTCCGCCCCCAAGGACACACATCTGTGGGGCATTGGCCCCACCCTGGCCAAGAATAGAACAGAAATGGCCAAAATGTCACCAGCAGCATGACCTGAAGGGTACAATTAGCCACAGGACTTCTGGGGGCACCTCATATCATCATATCACCATATCATCATATCACCATATCATCATATTACCATATCATTGTAATGACCGCTGAAAATACCCGAACAGATATACCTTTAATAACTCAAGAAGGTGAGTCAGTGTGAAAACAAGACTAAGGGCTTAAAAACTAGGCGGTTTTCGGGATGGGAACACCTACAGGTCTGTCTGTTTTAATGGCTTCATTTAAGCCGAGGACAATGGTCTGGTTTACAGTTTCTTCTCAGAATTATAAAGCTTAAATAGGACTGGATGCATGCTAGATGACCATGCACTCATTCTGATGTTGTGAGACGCAGGTCATGGCAATTAGGAATGGGGGATGTGCTGCTGACCCCCCCACTCCCTGCCCAGTCTATTCCCTCCCACCTCTGAGGCAGAGTGTCACAGAGAGGTGGCCCTGTGTGAGCCAATGGTAGCTTGGGTTGCCATATGAGGTGGGGTTGATAGGACGGTCCCGCTCACAACTAACTCATCTTAGCCAGCGTGGACATCCTGCTGCTGCAGCTGTACCGCCCCCCCCCCCCCCACACACACACATACACACAAACACACACACTCACACCTGCCATCATGTGCCTTTCCCTGCTTGTCCTGCTGCTGAATCTCTGGGGTGAGTAACTGCTGCCTGTTGATTCTGCCTCTGCGTGTCTGTGTTTATAACCGCTGAAATCGGACCCGGAGTGAAATACTTAAGCGTTATGACTGCCACAGTGGCACGGTCGGTGTTAGCTGCTGTCTGTGTGCGATAAGGTCCGAACCGGATCATTGGTTTTCCTGATGGTGAAGTGGATAAAGGTTGGTGTTAGAAAGTCAAAGCAAAAAGAGTAAATGTTTATTCATAAATAGTGATGCGGCGACAAATTGAAATAGCCTCGTTTTCCGCTAAATGTATCATTGGAATTATACAGTTTAATTGTTTTGGTTCGTCATTCGCGATGTAATACTTCCCAAAGCGAACGGATTGCTGATGCGATCAGTCCATGCTCTTTTTGCAATAAACAGGGAAGTCTTGCACGTCATTAATCAATTTAATTTGTTATATTGGTTAATATTCGTCTACAATACACAACTGTTTGCTCAGCAACAGTTTATAGTGTGGATAAATACACGAAGCTGTAAGTAAATGCTGATGGTCCCAGGCTTGATGATTCAGGCTCATGCTTATGGCCCCTGGTGGATGGAGATGTAAGGGAAGCAGTGAATCAGGACTTTGCTGTTAAGATGAACAGGGGGGGGTTGGTTAGCTTTAAAGAGTTTAAAGAAATTAGCGAAAATTCTAGTGGTCGCCAGATAAGATACAAGTCTACCGTACTAATATGTACTGAAATCATCATAATTCGTAGTCTAGGAATAGTTTGCCTGAAACTGCTAAAATTGGTATAGCCTATTCTATCTTAATAAAGACCGCAATACCATTTTTACCAAACAGGAACAGGGAAAATAATAACATCATTCGGGTAAAATCTACGGTAATTACATTAATTTGACCGTAGGTATAAGACTATCCGTCATCATTGTCCTGTAGGCGGAGTCTATCGCGCACTGCGCCTTTTCTGCTGACACAGTCCGGAGGCTGCCAAACTCTTTGGTGTTTGTGTGTTTTCCTTTGTTTAACAAAAACATCATATTTCGTTGACGTAGACCAGAACCTGCTCTCCAACCTAGTCATCATTATATTTTCGCCATTTTACTGTAAATGTGAAAATTTTGCGATCTAAAATTTGTGTCATCAAAATCACCTTTATAGTTACAGAAGGTAAGTATAAACTCTCTCGAAACCTATATACACAAGTATTTTAGGTGATTAAGAGCATAATTATGAAATATCAACCCATTTGATAGCCCAGCAGTATGTTTTTAACGGCCGCAAATCAAGCATGCACCCACGCCAAACTGGGTCAAACTATGGAAACTTAGGAATTCTGGATGACGTTCAAGGCCAAAGTTATGACATATTTATTCAGTTTTATCAAGACTTATGTTGCTGTATATATTTATTTATGTGTTTTCATCGAGATGATATCTTTCTTTGGTGATTTAGTGCTTTTGTCATGCAGAAGATTGTTGATTTTGTAAGGCTCGTTTACTTACGTACTCCTATGCATTCAGCATGACACAGACCTGACTCTGTCTTAAATAAATTACATTACTGTTCTCAAAAATGATTTTACCAAACCATCATTTGCTTTAAATTGCTTTAAAATATTCAAAGAAATAATCAAGTTTTGGGTATTTTCTTGATTTCATTCCCGTGCTAATTAATTGATTAATTAATGAATGAATGAATTAATTGGATTATTATTGAATCTAATATCAGGTTGTCTTGTGCTTAATTTGCACTATTATATGCTTTTTATTTCATCCAGATATATATGAAAATGAAGAAGTTATGATATTTTGAAGTTAGTATTTCTTTTCAAGGGTCACAGATTTGTCTAATATTTTAATGCGTTACTGAGGACCGGAATGGGACAAGATTGCCAACTTCAAAATATCATAACTTGGTCAATTTTTACCCTATCATAGTGATCTTGGTATCATTTTGAAGGTTTTCGCATGTAGTTTTCAAAGGTACTAAATATGATACTATTCCCACACTTTAATGTTTTTGTCACATCCCTTTTTACTTTAAAAATTAGCATTTACTCCTGAAAACTATACCCGCGGATTACACAAGGTGTATGAAAAAAATAACAAGCATCACCTTCTGACAGCTTGCATGCACAGGCTAAGTTTTACTAAAAAAGCACGTGGAGATGTAAATTTATATCAGCGTTTTAAATGTCTTTCTAAGAATATTATTTGGCGTGATTATACAGTTCCTCACTGGGACGATCATAGAAAAAATGATTTAAAAGAGTTTTTTAAAGGGTAGCCTACTTTGTGTTCTTTATGTTCTAGATCAGTCGTCACCGGGGGAGTTTTTAGCTATTGAGAAGATCAGGGACTACATTAAGTTTATCTGGGGCTTGACTGTTTTGTTTTTGAAGGAGGATAATTTGGCATCTGGGCTAAAATATGATCGGACCTAACGACACCCATGATCGTCACTCTGCTCCTGCATATCTAACACCCTGCAGATCTTAGTTGCAACTCTAATTTGACACACCTAATACAAAAAATTCAGGCCCTTCAGTAGCATCACAGTATCAGAGTCAATTTAGCTTCTACATTACTAACTGCATCAAGTGTGTTAAATTACGGCTGCACCTACGATCTGCAGGATGGGAGATCTCCAGGAGCAGGGTTGTGACCACGGATCTAGATTGACTATGAAGTGGCCCTAGATAAGCATTATGTAAAAGAGATGGGTGTATGATAAAGAAACATGTCTGAGTCCAGGCTTCAGTGTTTTCATCCTTTATACAGGAGCTGCCCACTGTGTGGTCTTTCAAGCAAGCATAAACATGGCAGGGGTGACTGGACAGGTGACATTTGACTCCAGTCTGGGGACGGCCAACTTAAACCTCACAGGAACTCAGAGTCCCATGAACCTTTCCCTCGCCGAGTTTCCTGTGATGTACGGGCATTTTCTCAGTCCGTGCCAGGAAGCAAACGTTGGCCCCAAGGTCTTCACATTCACTGCTGATGGGCCGCAAGCTACGGTTCACGTGTCCGACCTATTCCGGCAAAGGCGCAGCCTCGATGACCTGTCGTTGGTTGTGGAGCTCGCCAACGGGATGACAGCTTGTGGCAATGTTCGCCAGAACGTCAGCACCAGGACATGGCAGGCCAAGTTCTTCCACCCCGTGGCAGGAAATGTGTACATCCGGCAAAATCTAGGCGAGAACGCCACCAGAGTGCTCTCCGGCTT
The DNA here is from genome assembly GCA_019775955.2 of Pollimyrus isidori. NCBI lineage: Eukaryota > Metazoa > Chordata > Actinopteri > Osteoglossiformes > Mormyridae > Pollimyrus > Pollimyrus isidori. The sequence goes on along the minus strand of JABFDZ020000045.1, from coordinate 4,382,098 downwards.
CATAATGCTCCGCGGCACAGTTATGGTGGCTAATGTCACTGCGTATGTCTCCCAAAGCTCTTTCTCGACCTGCGAGGCCCTCATGAACAATCTGAAGCCATCCGATTTGTCGCTGCTGGGAGTCCTAGCAGTGGGGTCCCCTGTCAAGCCTGTGAGGTGTCACAGGGATGTTAAAAATTTCATTGGGGAGGTACACTTTTTACTCCTCAAAGTCGAAGAGAATTACACTTGCAGCATGATCAGAGAAATGGAAGAAAAGGCTGTGCATGCTCGTATAGACATGAAAGGAACTAAGGGCATGTTTACATTTAGTCAGGTATCTCCATTTGATATCACAGAAGTCAGGGTTAATCTGATGAACACAAAGAACCTGACGAGAACCTACCATGTGCATCAGTTCCCTATGCCAGAAAGGAGGTCTACTGAAGAGGATGTTTGTAGCCGTGACAATGTGGGTGATCACTGGAACCCACACAAGGTAACCATTAGAGATCGCGCTTATCCCCATGGTCCAGGGGCCACCCATGATATGTATGAAGTCGGGGACCTCAGTGGGAGACACGGGTCTTTGGATAACACCAGTGATGTTGAGCAGTTCTTCAGTGATTGGAACCTGCCCCTCTTTGGAACCAACAGCATAGTGGGTCGGTCTGTGGTGGTCCACCAGTCCAATGGTGCAAGGCTTCTTTGTGGTACCATTGGCTACCCGGGAGAGGTGATGGTGTTAAAATCTGTGTTCAGGAACCCTGTGGTTGGAACCATTTATTTCACCCAACTGAAGAGTAACCCGTACACTGATGTATCAATTTTCATGGATCTCAGTTATGGCAATTCATCTGCTCCAGTCAGCAATGGGCATAACTGGCACATCCACCAGTGGCCCATCAGCACTGAGACAGACAGTAATGAGAGCAGTTGTGGGAGCACTGGGAATCACTGGAACCCATTCAAGATCAACATCAGCGACAGCAGCTATACCACTGACTGCAGGCCAGACAATCCTTTTGCTTGCGAGATCGGTGACCTGACTGGCAAAAATCAGCCGATCAGCATCACCGCCGTTGTGGGAAAATTCCGGACAAAGTACTTTGTTACCGACACGACTTCCTGGACAGTGGGAGCAGACTCTATGATCGGGAGGTCAGTGGTGATCCACGAAGCAGACGGCAATGCCGCCCGGCTAGCCTGCGCCAACATCACGGCCGTTCACCTGGTCAAAGCGCAGTCGGGCACTTGGTTTGGGTCTGGCACATCCGAGGGTCATGTCCAATTCTCCCAGGACTTCCCGGGCCTAACAACCATCAATGTGTCGCTGTCAAACCTGAACTGGATAGCTGGGGGTTACCACGTTCACAAACTGCCCATTAATAACATGGTGAATCCGTGTTCAGACAGGAACATCATGGGTCATTTCAATCCCCTGGCCATCAATCAGTCCTCTTCCCCTCCCCCCGGCAATGGCACCGTGGACCAGTATGAAATCGGAGACATTAGTGGAAAGTTTGGGCTGCTGACCAATCTTGACCAGAGTCAAAACCAATATCAAGATTGCAACATGCCGTTGACTGGACCGAACAGCATCATTGGACGGTCATTAGTCATTCACTACCTTAATGGATCCAGGTAAGTGTGAAGAAAGGATATTTCACATATTTCCAATAATATACAGTGGAAGTCACTTATAGTGATCACGTCTGTCTGGGTGAAATTGTCTAAATCTTATAGTGACCAATCAGTGGCCATGGTTGACACACCACAGCACACTGCAACAAAATATGTCCTCTGCATTTAACCAATGTGACCTAGCAGGGAGCAGCTAGTTCAGCACCCAGAGGGCAGTGCTTGAGGGCTGATTTGAACCAGCAATCTTTCAAGTACAAGTGCACTTCCCTAACCATTAAGAGAACACTGCGCACAAGCGGACTTATTTATCTTTTTCTTTATGTCTCAGGCAGATTGCCATCTAATTGACATTTGTATATTTATTAAATAAATATAAGGTGATAGAATGGACAGCTTGGCTATTTACTGAATTTTATTGATTCTTTCAAAATGCATTTTTGAAAACGCTTTTCAAATTGCAGTACTGTACAAATTAAATCACTGTATAACTCAAATACTCTATAATACAGTACTGTATATAAAATATATCTTATTGCAGTTTTGCTATTGCATCTCCTTGGCTAGTTTTTGGCAGTTTATCGTAAATTTTTATGAGTCTATATGTTTCTATATTCTCATGACATATGTTCCATATTGGACCATTTTCATACCTAAATGTAAAAATAATATAAGGAAACAGCCTGATGCTATGAGGAAGCTTATGACGAGGCACAGATGGCATCCTGTTCACCGTTTTGTGGGGAAACTATTTAATACTGCTTTTCCTAAGCAAGACTACATTTAAATCTATCAGTTCCTCTCTGGTTTGCCTTTCGAAGTCAACGTTAAAAAGTCTGTCGTGTGAAAATTCACTGCTGAGTGTCTGGTTGCCTACACCGTATTCTGGAGGCGCTGGACCCTTCCTGAAACCTTCACGCTTAAATGCTGTCACTTTTTTCCACGCTGTGTGTTAAACTTTTGTAGATGATTTTACCTATTTTGATCATCATTCATCTATCTAGATTTTGATCTTGTAATGGACAATTCATCAATCTTTTTAAGGGTCTCTTGATATATATTCCTCCCATGCATCTTACATTTGTAAAGGTGAACTAATTTGAAAGGTTTTTGAAAACGCTTTTCAAATTGCAGTACTGTACAAATTAAATCACTGTATAACTCAAATACTGTATAATACAGTACTGCATATAAAATATACCTTATTGCAGTTTTGCTATTGCATCTCTTAGGCTAGTTTTTGGCAGTTTATCATTTTTATGAGTCTATATTTGTCATTGAGAGCAATTGACCTTCCTTTTACTGTCATGTTTTCTATGCACACAGCAGTAACCTTGGGTAGCTAGCCAGTTACCTTGGTTTTCATTTTTGCCATATGTTGTCATGTATAAAAAAAAAATCTCAAAATGAACACTAAGCAGATTACATGATTACTATAAGCAAATTATTTAAGCAGTATTTATACAGGAATGATTCAGTCCCAAGCTTTTTGATCCATATAAGCAATTGATCACTATCACTATGATCATTATAACTGTGATCACTATAAGTGGTTTCCACAGTATTCCTTTAATATTGAACTTCTTGTGCTTTCATAGCATGAGTGAGACAGAACCATGCAAAATATAATGTTTCTATATTCTCATGACATATGTTCCATATTGGACCGTTTTCATACCTAAATGTAAAAATAATATAAGGAAACAGCCTGATGCTATGAGGAAGCTTATGACGAGGCACAGATGGCATCCTGTTCACCGTTTTGTGGGGAAACTATTTAATACTGCTTTTCCTAAGCAAGACTACATTTAAATCTATCAGTTCCTCTCTGGTTTGCCTTTCGAAGTCAACGTTAAAAAGTCTGTCGTGTGAAAATTCACTGCTGAGTGTCTGGTTGCCTACACCGTATTCTGGAGGCGCTGGACCCTTCCTGAAACCTTCACGCTTAAATGCTGTCACTTTTTTCCACGCTGTGTGTTAAACTTTTGTAGATGATTTTACCTATTTTGATCATCATCCATCTGTCTAGATTTTGATCTAGTAATGGACAATCTTTTTAAGGATCTCTTGATATATATTCCTCCCATGCATCTTACATTTGTAAAGGTGAACTAATTTGTCGTCTCTGTGAAGGATTCCTTACCGCATGCCTCTCTTTTCATATTCCGCCTTTGGCTAAGCAATTAAGTAATTATGTGATAGGATGTCTGAGTCTGGGAAGAAATTTCCTTCCTCCTTTGGAGTTACTTTCTATCTGGTGTTTACTGTCTTGTGGCACATTGCCACAAGATAATTCTGTTCTTCATGAAAAGTAAAAAATGTAAAAAGATTTCTTGGTTTTCTTAGCAGAGACTCACCCATCTGAGCGTAGGTTGCAGAAAACGCACTATATGTTTTATCGTTTATGAATTGTAAAAAGATATGTAAGAAAATGTGCTTTATTTGGTTTGATGCACCAAAAACAAGATCCGAACAATTCTCTGCTTCCTTCAGACACTTTTGGCTGTTTTATAGATCTTATTGGCTTGTTCAGTACTCTGACCAGCCTCTTGTATTAAATTGCAAAAGAAAAAAAAAACTATTGCAAAAAAAGTTGAATATTCAAATAAGGAATTTCTGTCTTCTGTCTCCGGCACCTTGGACTCGACGTTGACCCAGAATGCAGTGTGCTAACATTGTTGCGGATAACAGTTCTGATGGATTCTGGGTAAAAGCGAAGGTTGTCTTCGACGGTGCTGTGACGGGAACCATCAAGCTGGTAAGACTTACAGCGATCTGCACTTCTTCACTGCTACCTTATTACTTTGATCTGTTTCTTCTAAGCATACATAAGTATGATTCTTCAGGGTATTTAAAAAGGTGTTGCGGGCAGAGAATAAGTCCTACAAAAAACTCAGAGGTTCAGAGGAGGTCATATATGTTAGATCTGTGTAAGGTAGAGAGCACAGAAGGGAAACGGCCTTCCTGGCGAATGTGTTTACTGCATTCCAGTTTTTTATTGTTAATAAATCCCCTTGAACATATTGTTTGAGGAGCTCTAAGATGCTGGAGGAGCTGGATAATGTGGAGAGGGGTCATTTTAGAGCTGCCAGGAAAACATGACACTTTATTGGGGGGGGGGGCTGTGGATTAATGAACAGCATAGATCATAACACTGCTGTCCTGGGGCTGCGTGTGCAAGCGCTGCATTTGTGTGGGGCGGGGGGTGTCTATTGCCATCCTTTCTGCTCTGTGGTTGTGCCGGAGCCCCACCCCTCGCCGAGCAGATGGGGTTGGCAGCGTGGTCTTCAGAACTGCGCCCAGCTGCCAGTTTACCGCACTAAATCACTCAGGTTGCGGAGGTGCAGCAGTTGCGAGGTGGCGGGGGTCTTGGGGCCTGCTTGTGCGGCGCAAGTAATGGCAACGTGGTTCTTTAGTCCCAGCAGGCATTTAAAGATGGGAGCTATGGTGACAGTCTACTGGAGGTGGACATACATGCGGCCCAGAAAACGAATGTGAGTATGAATGTAGAACCATCATCTCCATTTGTACGCCTAACGTCAAGCTACACAAACAAATGTTGACATGAGCACTATTGGTGGTTGTAGGTTAACCTCAATGTTGGTCAAACACTATAAGGTCTAAAATACTGAGACAAACCTCTTAATGATTGAATTTGGGTGTTTCATTCAGACACATTGTCTCAGGTGTATAAAATCAAATGCAGTTTGGTTTACAAACATTTGTGAAAGAACGGGTCATTGTGAAGAGCTCAGTGAATTCATGCGTGGTAGAAGTCGCCAACATTCTGTTGAATCAGTAGCTGTAGAGGATTTTTTTGGTCATATGTTGCTTGTAGTTTGACCATCCTTTGTTGTTCACGTTGACGTCCTTTTTGTATCCGGGTTCAAAGATCACTGAGGTTTCCTGGTCCATACACAGCAACCGTACAGGAGAGGATATCCAGGAGTGTTCGGACTTGGGCGACCAGTTCAATCCTTTCAACATAACCTCAGAGGTCAGTTGCTTTCCCTTCCTCTAGATAAGGTTTCTTCGACTCACGGTCCTCGAGGTCCGAGCACTACTGGTTTTCCATCCTTCCTTTACTTATCAGTCAGGTGCGAAGCCTCTGACCAATCAGAATCAGTAATTATTAGACAACTACCTGGGAGAACTGAAAACATGGCCTTGATTTGGAATCGAGGTCCAGAGTTGAAGAACCCTGCTCTAGATCATCTTCACTGTGCTCATCAGGTCAAAGCCTACTTTGAAGCAAATACAGCACATACTGCTCGCCTCAAATGAGTTTGGTTCAATCCATCCATCTTCCTGCTGCCTATTCTGGAGCCTTTTGTAGGCAGTACGGGGCACGAAGCAGGAGTACCGCCTCGATTGCTTGCCAGTGTTGTAAAATTCATACCCCTGGAATCATACCAAAGTGACCTTTGACCTGTTGCTAATATGCTAAGTGGTCTTGTTCACCTGTTCGACCTTGAGGCCCTGACCGCCAATATTGACAATTTGGCTCCTCCTCTGAGGATGCCAGAACTGCTGGATATTCACTTCACTCTTGTTATTAAATGTGAAAGAAAGGGATTGTGGGAAAAGAAAAACATAAAGTTTGCTTCAGTCTCCCATTTCTTCAGAGCACTAGCTGCTCTGCCAGGCACCCCCTGCACTGCGAGGTGGGAGATCTGACCAACAAACACGGCCCGGTGGACCTGACCATCAGACAGCTGTTTACAGACGCCAATCTGCAGCTCACCGGGGATTTCACAGGTTACATGTGTGACTGATTTCATAAGAACTCAGAATCCGCTACGTTCCGGCAGCCGCATCAATCATAAAACCGTCACCGGAATGGGAATTCCTTTTTGCATGGCATAAATCACAATTGTGAGGTTAAGTTACACGGTCGTTCATTCTGGCCCGCTATCAGATGTGGACGTGAATAAGTGCCATTAGGGCGTTTGGCAGAGAGATCCTGTAACGCTGGTTTTGTCACAGTCATGTACAGGTCAGTTGTCCTCTGGAGTGGAAAAGAGATCTTGTCCTGCGCAGACATCCTGCCATTTTCTCCATCGGCAACTCTGATCTTTCCCAAAGTGACCTCCTTTAGCAGGTAGGTGTGTGTGCACCCAGAAGCCATTGCTCCCCGTCCCCATGGCTATTTTTTCGGTCCCTAAATGCAAATTTGGGCATTCCTGCTTCTGGCTGAGGACAGTGGGAACCTGAGCCGGCCGATATTGGAATTGCGGTCGGTTATGTCCTCATGATTGGGGAACGACACTGAGCAGACACAAGCGGGGGTTTTAAGTATTGAGGATGCAATTGGGGGGGGGGGGATATTGACATTTGGTATGTGCAGTTTTTTTGGAGGGGGTGGAATTTAGCACTAGCGTGACTCTTCTAGGAATTCTATGTATGGTACAGGAATGGTACACGCGACCCAACAACAGGTTTTTATTCAAACACCAGTATCCATTCTTCGTATTTTTTGTGGGGAGAATTTGGGGGAGGGGGCTAGTAATGTGCTAATTAAGATGTATATATTAAAATGTAAAATAACATGGTCTTTATTTTATTTATAATTATATGCTGGATTTTGGGTGAAATTAACCCTGGCTAGCTAGGGCTGAAAAGCCGGAGTAACCTGATCCGGATATGTTTCGGTTTCAGGTTTGACTTCCGCAGTCGAGTGGCGGCCGTCCTCGATGTGGACCTGTGGAGGGTCACCATCTTGCCCGACGAGCTGTCACCTGTTCCTGGGAGCACATGTCAGCAAGTCACCTTTCTGGTGTCAGGTGTGTCAATAGAAATATGTTACATCAGCAAGGGTCATAAACAGGGTAACTTAAATCATATATCATACATACGGGGGGGGGGAGGGCATGGTGCTGCAGTGGTTAGCACCGTTGCCTCACACTTCTGGGACCCGGGTTCAAGTCTCTACTTGGGTCATATGTGTGTGGAGTTTGCATGTTCTCCCCGTGTCGTCGTGGGGTTTCCTCCGGGTACTCCGGTTTCCCCCCCACAGTC
>JABFDZ020000045.1:4359748-4370170 GCA_019775955.2 Pollimyrus isidori | reverse complement strand
GTCTAGTCATTGTTTATATATATATATAAACAAATGTGAATCATAAAATACTGCACACATAGGATGTTTGTCTTTAAAATCGAATATTAAAGTGATACACTTCTTGGAGCTTGTCAGAATTCAAAACACCCATCCTGCTGTGGCAGCTTTGAGAAATTTATGAAAATTGTCCATTTACTGAACTTTGTCTGTGTCAGTCAGATGCTCAAGCATTTGATTTTTTTTGCAATATTTTAATTCTGAATGACATTTACAGTAAATACAATATTGATACAGTGTAGGCTTGTTGTGGATGAGTTTTATATTATGCAGTTATTGACCACATTTAATTTTAATGGGTCATTCATGTAACAGATGACTAAATAACGGTAAAGATATGTTTATGTAGTGTTAAGAGAAGTGTGGACGTTATGTTTTAAGATGTTTGCTTAGTACATTTAAGTGTTTACCCGTTTATAACTTTGTGTTTTGAAAGTTTCGAAAATGCGAAGGATTTTTGTTGTGTAATTTTATTTTGTCACTAAATCAGGATCAACTGAACATTGCCAGATATTGGTTACTGATGGTAAATCAGAAAGGTGCCCAATTTGGGGACTGAGCTGAAGTTACTAATTATAATAAAATAAATCATAATAGCAGAGGTACGCGAGTATGAGCACACCCCCACCCCAACACCCTCCCAGCTGCGGCACTTAGTGAAACTACTGTGAATTGACGCGTACCATTTATCAGCTGTTATACCTGGGTGAGCATTGCCAACATGCAATAATCCTAAGACACAGAGCTGTTTCCCATTAGCTATCCTATTTAAAATTTACTTGAGAAACTACTTGCATATTTACAACGATATCACGTTATACATAAGCGCGCCAAGATGCAATTCGCAAAGCTCCCGGAAGACATTACGCGTCACGTGACCGCCTGCGTCAACGCTGAAATGGCAGCCTACAGATACACACACTGATATCGGCGCTCGTTCTGTAGCCTAATATTTCTGTCTGTAAAAAGAGTGTCCACAGCAGCAAGAAGCGAACCAGGCAGGTGCGTTTTCAATGCCTGTTTCAGCACAGTAAATTAACAAGAATGCAGTGTGTTGTGACTCGCTGTTCGTGGAGCGACATGTGATTTGCTAAAGTAATACATGCCTTCCTTGCTTCCCTGACTTGTGTTTAGCTACTATCGGACGTGTTCAGGGACTTTAAAGCGAGTCCAGGCCGATCTGACCACGATCTGTCGTAATTATCGAGAGCTGGCGGTTTAGTTATTTCGTGGACTAGGTGGGAACTAGCTGGTTAACCAACCAGCTAAACTCCTTTCAGTGAACATAACTCACATGTCAGGATCCGAATCTTAAATTAGCCGATTACTGGGGCCGAAGGCGTCGCCGATTGGGTTTCCGGGGTCCTTTTGTGCTGCCTCAGCATCAGTTCTTAGACATTAGCCGTGATAACGGCGTGTTAATAAAGAGAGCCATCCGCCTCACCGTTTCTTTAATAAACTGACCAATCAGCGGCTGCCGCGGTTTTTTAACGAGTTTTGAGAAACGACAATCTGTATATTCCACCCCAAGCACAACCATTTTAAAATCTATAACATTATAAATACCCCTAAAGTTAGTCACTGCTGTTGTATAATACAAATTGGATTAAATCAAAACACTGACTTGGAAAGTTAAAATTATGGTCTGACTGTTTTTACTTCTATGGCACTTGCGTTACATGCGCCCTATTCCATATTATAATATAATGGTGCAAGGACTTTTAAGATTTGGATCACTGTTCTTTAAAATAAACTGTATAAAAACATTGAATATCAGGAGTATTTTAAAGGTGAGGTCGTTAATGTGTAACCATATCCGTATCTCGGCGATTTGCTGAATCCGCCCTTTAATGTACTTAGAGGCTAAAGATCAGAAAATACAAGCGTGTGTTCGCATACATCATCTGGAAAGACCATGAAACAAGGTAAACTTGGTTGTATGCTTTGGTCATTGTTTTGAGATACAGTGTATCTTTGGTTATTGCAATAATGTAGCGGAAGAAAGTGTAAATACTTAAGTGACAGTATCGCCAATTACTTGTAAGTGACTACAATGTTTATGTAGTAGGATAATTTAGCATTTAACTCATTTTTTGGGTAAGGAAAGCTACAGAAAACGGTGGGTTTACAGGTAGTAACAACTTCGCCGACAACTTGCTCCACAAAGAGCAAGTTGAGAGAGGCGTAAAGACCATTTCCCCATTCGGATCAATAAAGTACCAATTAATTAATTAGTCTACTCTTTGAAATATATATTTTTTTCCTAAATAAACTAAAAACTTAAAACTATAGTAATTCCTTGTACGATTAGACCCAAGCGACATACCTGAGCTATATTTTAAGTACATATAACATCCAAGTAAATCCTAGAGGCAGTTCATTTATAATAAGATGCCCTACTCGCGTTTTCTAAGATTAGATGCATGTTGTCTTCTCATAACTGAGACAGTCGCGTGTGGCGTAAGCGGCCGTCTGGATTAACGCCTGGCCTCGGTCCCCAGACTGCAGCGCGATGTCCCCGAAGATCACCGCCGAGCTTCTTCGGCACCTGAGACAGGTGATGAAGAGCAGCAGGTACGTCAGCGAGCCGCTGCAGGCCTACATCATACCGTCGGGGGACGCGCACCAGGTACGTGCAAGTGCGCCACCGACGCTATCGCTGCTGTCATATTCCGCCTGGGAAATATCCACGTCATACATTTTAGATGTGACATTGTCGTTAGAGATGCCAAATATTGGTCGTTTTGATGTCGTGTCTTTTTTAATAATACAGGTGCATGTGTAATTGCGTGTGTAATTTTCAGTGACGTGCTAATTTAACTGATGTGCCCACTGCGCAGGGTGGGTATTTCCCCGTCTTTTGAAGGGGATTCCTCGTGGAACCTCTTGCCGCTTCAGATGGGAGGGTGTTTTTTTGGGGGGGTGTTGTGTGTTCGCTGTTTAGAGGTCGAGGGGCGCATGACCTCTGCGCCACAGGCCACTTGTCCGTATTTAACCCACCGCTGTTAATTTTTGTCACGGAGGGAAGATGAGGCTGATTAGGGCTCGTTAATGGGTCCGAGGGGCCACTCGCTGCTGATTGCGCTTAATCACAGCCGACGTTCCCGCTCTCCTTGCGCTTCAGAGTGAATACATCGCCCCCTGTGATTGCCGACGGGAGTTCATCTGCGGATTCAACGGCTCGGCAGGTACGACAATGCGGGGGTCCAGTACAGTGCGGTCCTCCGTGTGCACGTGCGTGATCACGTGTATGTGCATGTGCCCACCTGATGCTTGTGTACGTGGCATGTGGCCTAGGATTCTGTGTTCCCACTGTAAATCTATTTATTATTTTATTATTATGTTGTTGTAAAGATTTATTTTTAAAAATCTGGATCATATTTGGTATCCCAGTGCTCATTACATATAATTAAAGAGAACAAAGTCTTGTAGTTGTGCAGTAACACATCAGCTGTTACTTGTGTATCTCTGGGTTATTTATTGTCAATTCACTTTTATATTGATATATTGGTCATGGTTCAGGGAGGGAGGGATTCCTAGACATGTGTTGTTGGACAGCAAAAACACTCAGTGTTTGACTCCGTGGCTTGGTGCCATATAGTTGAATCCTCTGTTACCTCAGTAAGTTTCCAGCCTTCAGCAATACGGGGGGGCCACAGCCCCACAGACCTGCAGATTTTTTTGTAGAAGAACCTTCTGGTACAGATCGCTGAATTAATACAAAAGATGGAGACGAACCAGTAGGACCCAGAGAGATCTGGCAGAGTCAGTTGACTGTGACTAGTGTGGTATTGTGTGTCTTGTAGGTATCTATGTTTAAAGAACTCGGATATAGGGCTTATAGATAAGTGAAATGTGGCTTAATATGCATTGGCAATGGTCATCAAACAGTAGTTTTTGCTTTGTGTTTTTTATTTATACTTTGTTAAATATTTAATTGCAAATTTAGTAAAATGCAGACTTGTGCCCCACCACTGTAAGCTGACCCCTCTGCTCATCTTACCATGAAATATGCAGGGATGTGAACAGCAAACATGTTTAAAAAGGACCCTCAGTGGCTCTGCTTGTGAATCCAGCTGGGCTTGAGATAAAATAGATGAAGGACAGCAGCATCGCGGACGTCCGCCTCAGCTCCCCATCGCAGGGGAGAAGCTTTTTATACCGGGTTTGTCGCGTTTACGAGGGGGTGAGGGCACGTGCGAATGGATGGGGAGCCCTCCGGCGGTTAGGGTGGCGGGGACTGTTTGTAAGGGAGAGCGTGCCTGAGCCCCGGGCTTTCCAGGGACCGCCATCGTGACGGAGAAGCATGCCGCCATGTGGACGGATGGGCGGTATTTCCTGCAGGCGAGCCAGCAGATGGATGGCAACTGGACCCTCATGAAGATGGGTGAGCAGGACCTGGTGACATTAATGACAAAATCTTCCGACCAAGTTATCAGTACTATTAATATCATATACAGATGCGCCTCGACTTCTGATGGGGTTACTTTAAGACGATAAATAGGTGAATTACTGTAGTCAGTGAATAAGTAAATATTTGGTTAAACACCAAAAAAAAATGAATCACTGTACGATACTTGTAAATACTGTATGAGTTATTTACGCTACGCGATCGCGACGGAGACTGGAAAGGTGGCTGCAGAGATGCTACCATTGCCCGACATAAATAGAAAGTATCGCATAGCATACTGCTAGCATGGGAACAGATTTAAGATTTAAGATTGTTATCGCACCATCAAAAGTAAAGTATGCATCATCTGTACTTCTGGCTGTGTTTAATCCCTGTTGACTATTGAGTTGAAGATGGTGACCTCAATGCTCTTAGCGGAAGTTTTAGAAACTGTTTTGAACAGTTAAAGGTCTGTGATCTGTGTTGGCAGTGATTTTTATTTTAATGCCATTCCTTGTTGTGTTTTGGCAGGTTTGAAGGAGACACCAACTCAGGAAGACTGGCTGATCAGCGTGCTTCCTGACAACTCCAGAGTGGGCGTGGATCCTTGGATCATTGCGGCAGGTCAGCTCGAAGACTCCGCGTCACAGTCGGGGGTCTTGAAGCATGAGGAACGCTGCTTTCTTCATTAGCTGGCTTTCCCTTCAGACCAATGGAAAGCCATGTCCAAGGCTCTGAGCGTTGCTGGGCACTCGCTGGTCAGTGTGCAGGAGAACCTCATCGACGCAATTTGGCAGGATCGCCCCTCAAGGCCCAGCACGGCCCTGGTCACGCTGGGGTTGGCGTTCACTGGTGAGTGCCCTCTGGAAGCTCAGATAAGCAGTGAAATGTTGATGAAAGAAAAAATAAAGGATGTAGGGCTTAAATGATTAATTCATGTAATTTGCTTTGCAGGCATGACCTGGCAGGAGAAGATCGTGGCTTTAAGGCTGAAGATGTCGGAGCGAAAGATTTCCTGGTTTATCGTCACGGCTCTGGATGAAATCGCTTGTAGGTTTGTCTGTTCGCTCCTGCTCCTGTTTTCCGAGCAGCATGTTTATCGGTGACCCTCTCTTTTGGACACACATCTTTAGTAAGTGTAAAATGAGCCACGCGCTGCCTGGATACTTGCCCAGTGTCACCAGTCCCACCCATAATCGGCACCGCTGGCATGAATGAATGTTTTTGGGGAATTAAGTGCTCTTTGATGGAGGGCCGATTCGGGGAGTCTGTCTTATATTGTGGGAAGGAGCAGGAAGTTCTTCAGGCCTGCAGTAAATGTCATTTTAACCCCCCCCGTCAAACACTCTCCAGGGCTTTTCAACCTGCGAGGTTCGGACATAGAGTATAACCCTGTCTTCTTCGCCTACGCCATTGTTGGGATGAACACGATAAGGTATCGATAAGGCGATCACTTCACTTCACTGGACACACGCACACACACACACCTGGTTCTGCACTGAATGCGGGGGGGCCTGACTTAGGTGTATGTCCCCGGGCAGGCTATGTATTGACGGCAAGCGTGTTGCTGACCCTGCTGTGCGGGAGCACCTGCACTTGGATGCCCCCGGCGAGCTGGACCTCAGGGTCCAAACGGTGTCGTACGGGTCAGTGGAGGCGGAGTTGCGTGCCGTGTGCAAAGGACTCGGGCCCAAAGACCGCGTGTGGATCAGCGACAAGGCCAGCTGTGCGCTGACGGAGATCATCCCCAAGGTGGGGGCTGGGAGCTGTTGGCATGGGTATCTGAGTGGGGCTGGAAGGAGGGAGGGAGCGAGGGACGATGGATGGATAATTATTAGAGGCACTGATTGTATCAGCTGCTATTTTTATCAGCTGATACAGCAGCAATTGGCGATGAGTTAATATTTACTCCCTTTAAAATGGTGACCCACGTTTCTCTGTGCACCTGCGTACTAAACATCGTCTGCTGTGTGGAATTACTTTAATGTCGTTAGACATGCATTTTGCAAGCACTGCTTCATTAAAATTAGGAGGAGCTAGTGATAAACATACCAAAAAGTTGCTTGCTCACCTTAAGGCGAGACGGTGAAGAATGTGAAGGGTTTCTGAGGAACAGATCTGTTGCAGTGAAGCAGGCCGCAGTGAAGCAGGCCGCAGTGAAGCAGGCCGCAGTGAAGCAGGCCACAGTGAAGCAGGCCTCAGTGCTGCCGAAAAACACTGCCAGTTCAGTAAGCAGGTTCCGCTGCCCTACCCTTGTCTCACCTCCAGGCCCACAGGATCCCCATCCCTTACACTCCGATCTGCCTCGCCAAAGCAGTGAAGAACCCCACCGAGATCCAGGGAATGAAGATGGCGCACGTATGTCACCGTGGCGATGCCGTGGGTGGGGGGGAAGGGAGATCCTGGGTTGGCATGGATTTGAGGTCAGAACATGCTTGTGGTTGCTAAACCCAGGATTAACGTGTCTTGAAACAGATCAAAGACGCCGTGGCTCTGTGCGACCTCTTCGCATGGCTTGAAAAAGAGGTATTTCATGGCGGCTCCCTCACTTTGTTCCGGAAGATCCCTCCCCTGTGTCAGGTTTCCCTCCCCGAGGTCGCATCTCTTTGCCGGTGTCTCGGGGAGTGACCTCATACAGTCCCAGGAGTTTCACCCCGACTCCTGAAGCTGTTTCTCCTGCCCCCCAGATCCCCAAAGGCACGGTGACTGAGATCTCAGCTGCTGACAAAGCAGAGGAGCTGCGCAGGTGCGTCTAACTCCGCTTGAAGCCCACCAGCAGATGGTGTAGCGCTTAAGGGCACGGACTTGTAATTGGAAAGCTGTTGGTTATAGGACTCGACACCTTTTGGTAAAGCAACATTTACATCGAAAGGGAAAAAAACAACAAAACTGTTGGATTTTTCAGAAAATGGGGCTAATTAGAGGCTGCAGGGTTAAATAGTAATATTACCTATATAGTTAAGGAGCTGTTATTTAACCAACAGTATTTGTATAATTATTAATGTTTACTTTTTATTGAGACTTACGGTGGATCTTCAATTCAATAGACGTGTCCTTTAATTCTGTGTTTATTTGTGCTTTGCTGCCACCCTGTGGAGATTTTCTATGCCACACTGCTGAATTTGAATTTCAACTGTTCATTGGCATTTATGCATATAACGGGTATGGTTTGATACCATTGTTCTGTATAGCCAGCAGAAGGACTTTGTTGGCCTGAGTTTTCCAACCATTTCCAGCGTGGGCCCGAATGGAGCCGTGATTCACTACAGGTGAGGTGAAGCTTCCCCGCACAGTCATGTGCTGAGATTAACAGCGAGTGTCTGACCCTAATTAATATTTACAGCCTTGCAGGGTACATGCCTCCTCTCTCAGCTTTCATAACCCTTTTGTTCTTGGGTAATCGGAGAGGCCGTAGTCATTCTGGAAGGTTCCGGGTTGGTTGCTGGACTGACTGTTATGTTTCGGTCGTATTGATATACGCAGGTAATACAGCTGATCTGTATCTGACCTACAGGCCTCTGCCGGAAACCAACCGGACGCTGACCCTGAACGAAGTCTACCTTATAGAATCGGGGGCCCCTTACCTGTTGGTGTTCCCCCCCCCCCCCCCCATCTTTGCATTGTCTGCTTTTATTTATGTTCCAGGAGGGCCTGGGTTTTGGGGGGAGGGGGGGTTTGAAATGTGACCCTTTTGCAGTAGAGAAGTCGGAGGTGAAAGTGGAGTGTGGCGACGACAAATCTCAGTGTCTGATTAGGAGTATAATGCCAAAATTTGGGGGAGCATGGAATTGGGACAGTGACCGGTTTACAGACAAAGGTTTCTGCAGGCTTTGCGATCCGGAAGCCATGCGCTCATTCCGCCTGATTGTGCTTCCTGCTTTTCAGCGACGGGACGACGGACGTGACCCGTACGGTGCATTTTGGAACACCCTCTGATTTCGAAAAGGTGCCTCCCGGCCTTGGGGAGGGTCCGCAGCGTCCGCATTTTAAAGAACCATCACATGACCCCCTTCTGGGTTCTGCTCGATCCATGAGTCTCTCAAATCATTACCATGGACATGGCATGTCCCCCCCACCCCCCAACTTGTTCATGTCTGTCCTGTTGTTGCCAGGAGTGTTTCACCTACGTTCTGAAGGGCCACATCGCTGTGAGTGCGGCCATCTTCCCAAACGGAACCAAAGGTATGGGTCCCCGTAAAGGTCCCAGCCTCTAAGCTGCCTGTATCGTGAGATGAACCTCATTGGTGTCTCTCACAGGAGTTTCACTTTGGCCTGTGTAGATTTGAACACCTAGCTGAGTTCATTTCTTGGGCGCTTGCACAAATTTAGCATTAGTTGTGCATGATGTCACTTCACAGGGTATCAACAGTCCTACTTTTTTCAGGGTTTAGGTCAAAATTTACAGTGAGGAGCAAAACTTTTATGTAGGACACAGCTTGCTGTTCTGCCTCCTGCAGGCCACCTGCTGGACTCATTTGCCCGCTCGGCATTGTGGGAGTCCGGGCTGGACTACCTGCACGGGACGGGACACGGGGTCGGCTGCTTCCTCAACGTCCACGAGGGGCCCTGTGGGATCAGCTACAAGACGTTCGCAGACGAGCCCCTGGAAGCCGGCATGATCGTCAGTGATGGTAGAGCCAATCCTCCCTGGAATATCTGGGATTTGAACCTATGACCTCTCTTGGTCTGTAGCTGTAATGCTACTGGAGCTGCGGGAATATTTTGTGCCGTGTAGATTGCTTCATGATCGAGCTGTTGATCACTCATCTCATGTCATGCCTTTTAAAATGAATTTCCTAGAACCTGGATATTATGAAGATGGCGCTTTTGGGATTCGAATCGAGAATGTTGTCTTGGTGGTTCCTACTAAACCCAAGGTATGTCACCACTGCATACCCCCCCCCCCCCCCAAAAAAAGGGTCTCCTTTTTTGAAAGAAAACGATTGTTCTGTCTTCCTTTAGTACAATTACAGGAATCGTGGCAGTTTGACCTTTCAGCCTATCACGCTCGTCCCGATTCAGGCTAAGATGATCAACAATGAAATGCTGACGCAGAAGGAGGTAAGTAGCGTAAAAACAGACCCAACTGTCTCCCTGTGAACTCTGTTCGAAAGGCGGGTGTATCTCTTTACTTATTTTCATATTTATGCATTTTAAAATCTGTCAGTGAACACTTAACTTTGTTTGTGTGATTTTTCTTATCCCAACCCCTGCTTGCAGCGTGATTGGTTGAACGAGTACCACCGGCAGTGCCGAGAGATCATTGGAGCCGAACTGGAGCGGCAGGGTCGCAAGGAAGCCCTTAATTGGCTGATCAGAGAAACTCAGCCAATTGAGTAATGAAAGCGTGTCAGCTGACGTGTAGGCAGGTCACCCGTGATTGACCTGCGATTCGCCCGCGAGTCACCCTTCCTTTACTTCAGATTCTTTCCTGTCGGCCTCTCTTTAAGCTGCTCTTCTTTTCTAAGACGCACATTACCGTTACGGTTTTATCAAGATTCAGAGCGATTAAGTAAAAAAAGAAAAACAGTGCAATGTTTTTTTTTTGTCGTTCTTGGATGCTGCACACACACGGCCACCTGGCAAACAGTTTGTTTTTCAGTCTAGGTCAGGGCTGGGTCACCAACAGCCTTATGGGATTGCCCATTTATTAATGATTAAGAGATTATTATTTAAAGAGAACATAAAAGATACATAAAAGAACATAAAAGAGAACATAAAAATGGCAAAAAAATGTCACCTGTACATAACCATGACAAATGTATTCATTTTGAAATTTCTGTTAAAGACTTAATTGGCTACAGGAGCATGAATTTAGTTTATAACCCAGAAGCATTTTATAGGATTTTCTTCATTTGGTTTAGGAAACATTATTAAGGGGGGGGGGGCCCCCGCCCCCCCCCCCCGCACAAACACAACCAACACAGCGGGACGGAGGAAGGAGAAAGGGGTGGGGGAGATAAGTGTAAATAATTAAAAGAAAATGAAAAAAG
>JABFDZ020000045.1:4339962-4351973 GCA_019775955.2 Pollimyrus isidori | reverse complement strand
TTAATGCTTCAGCATACCAAGACCTTTTGGACAATTCTATCCCTCCAATTCTATCCCAGCAGTCTGGGGTAGGCCCTCTTCTGTTCCAGCATAACTGTGCCCCAGTGCACAAAGCAAGGTCCATATAGGCATGGTTGGGTGACTTTGGTGCGGAAGAGCTTGACCGACCCACACAGAACCCTGACCTCAACCCCATTAAACACCTTTGGGATGAACTAGAATGGAGATTGAGAGCCAGACTTTCACATCCAGCATCAGTGTTTGACCTCACAAATGCTATTCCGGATGAATGGGCAGAAATTCCGACAGACACTCTTCAGAAATCTTGTGTTTTTCTAGAAGAGTGGCAGCTGTTATAGCTGCAAAAGGGGGGGGGCGACTCCATATTGATGCCTATGGATTTAGAATGGGACGCCATAAAAGTTCCTGTGGGTATAATGGCCAGGTGTCCCATTACTTTTGTCTATATAGTGTATGTATATTCACATCACGGTTTGAATGAACATGGCTATTTTTAAGAGTTTTTTTTCAGAGTATGTTTTATATAATGTATTGGAGAACATAAGTGCTTAGGTCAGAGTCTGGCCTATAATGGCAGCATTCTTTTTTGATCAAGGGCTCCTTTCACGTTGCTTCAGCTGTCGGGCTTATGTTGACATTTTGAGACTGGTTTTTGGAATTCAGCAGGTTAAACTCTTTCCAAGCGCTTGAATTTCCAGGCACTTATTACTACTTGAATCAAATACGGGAGCTTTGCATATAATGCGATTTGAATGCTTATAGTAGACCATTTCCCCTCATAGCAACTGCTGTTTTATACATTTATGCTGCTTCATATTTTACTGGAGTAAATCAAATAAATGAAATTGCTCAAGGGTACAATAGCAGACTCAGGTGTGAATATAGACTAGGACAAAAACATTGACGTAAATAACTGTCGCTAAGCCACCTGCTGGTTCGCCTCTGCAATGGCAGGATTCCCAGCATGCCTCTGTCTAACCGATGGCCTCCAAATTTTTTCAAAAGAATTTTATCTTCTCCGTGTAATCCAAACTCACCGGAACAAGCCGATCCTGAGTAGATCATGAGGGCATCTATCCACGGATGAACCCACAGCCCAAAGCCATACCTTCATCCCAATAGACTCTTCCTGTAGAAAGGTAAAACGCATGTCAGTGAACCCCCTCCGTAGGGTTCTCCCATGGTTGGGGGGGTGGGTCCTGCTTATAAACACAGGCTAATGATTACCGTTTAGTGAGTGCTCAGAAAATGACTTCCCTTTGGGGATAAAAGCAGCAGCATTCCTCTAGTATGATACCCCCCCCCCGTCCCCGTCCCCCCCAAAATTAACCAGGAACACCAGCAAACACGGGGGATAAAAACTTGCAAAAATAAATAAACAAACAAACAAAATAAATGATCATCCACCAATTCAGACCTTAAAACATGAAAGTGAATCAATCGCTATGGAAAGGGATCCCAGTCGTTCACAGACAATCAACACTCGATGGAATTATCAGCGGTAATTGACTCCTGTCTGTGACTGCACAATGTTTCAATAAAGACAAGTGACCAGGACAAACAACAGATGCTTGTAATTGTACCAGCATGTAGGGCGAGTCAGGGGCTACCTACGGCAGCCTATCTCTTCGGGTGTCAGGGGTCATACTTGGGCCAGTTCTGTGTCAGAATAGATTATGATGGATTAAAGCCATGTGTGAACACCAACTGTTGAAATTTCTCAAATGAACAAACAACCACAAAGCAGCTGGAATATATTTAAAGTCCTTTTTCACATTTTCATACTTTATCCAATTTTTTCTTCCTGAGAGAGCAAGAGAAAAACACCATTTCATGTCAGAGCCTTTCCTTTTAACTGTGCAGTTTCCATAATCGTTCCTTAAGTGGGGAGGTACTATTACATGAGGGAAAAAAAAATTAAAATTATATTAGAGCAACAAAGCTTTCCCTTTGTGTTGACGCTCCTCTACATGCTTTCAATATCTTGCATCATTACTTTATAAAGAGGTTTGGCAACAACCTGTGGGGTGTGGTGGATTACATGATTTCGTGCTTACGCTGAAAACTGTAGCCTAACTATGAAAAGATGTGTGACCTGATATGACTGTATTGATTTAATATCAATACATACTGTAGAACAGAAAATCCATCCATCTACCCGCCAAACGCGTATCTTGGACAGGATCGAGAAGACAGGACAATAAATAAGACAATACTGGTAGAATCAAGACAGTATCATTTCAACTAATTTTGTAATTTCAAATCAAGGTTAATGAGTAGTTTGAGAGCAGAAAATCGCCTCACACTCATACACGCCACTATAGTGAATTGTGATATTTGCTGGTTGGTAACAGGGAAATATCTCCGCCATAAACTTCAGGTACATCGGGATTTGTTGTTTTTCATTCGTTGTGCGGTGACCTTGAGTGACCTTGAGTGTCTAGTAAGGCGCCTATTAATAAAATGTATTATTATTATTATATTATTACATCAAACTGCAAGTTCACCTTTGTTTTTTTCCACTCCATTTTCTGCATACGTGCTCTATGCATCTGTAGCGTCTTTCCATACACGCTCCGCAACTTGATAAACCACTTGAAAGTTAATTAACGACATACAATGGTTATACGTCCAAGATAATTAGGAAATACGATCGGCTCTCTCATACCTGACTGCTTCCAACAGACCAACTTGATCTTCTGCTCGCACCGTTGCAGCTCGGTATTCTGTATCCCGTATCCTCTGAAACTCTCTGAAGCGGGTGCTTTGATACATTTTTAATGATTTGTTTTGGAACAACAAAGGTCAGCTCTCATCTAGAGCCAAAAGAAAAATGGTTGTGCGCAGAGCTACCCAAAACGGTGTATCGGGTCACATGAGGAACACGTTAAACTAAAAGGCAAGGTGAATATAGGACATACGGGTTTGTTCTTAACGGGACACCATCATCTGCACGCTTAATGCATATAAAATGTGATCAAGGTTTATTAGTAATATGAAACAAGATTTGGTTAAGAATGTAAAGAGAAAGCAGACGGGACGGCATCCTGGTTACTCGCATGTGGCCTATGCAAGGTGAAGAACCTTCGCTTTGCCGACTGCTGCAAAGCGGTTTTTGATGTGTGCCCGTTCCTCCCATTTAGGCCCTCTAGAATTGTGCGGAGAAGCGAGTTGCTCCCAGCGGGAATGGCCTTGTGTCCCCACCTAGAGGCCATCCATGCAATTTTGCTTTAGTTCTTACTGGATATACATAATCATTTATGACAGTCAAACAAATGAGAAGCTGCAAATATTGCACACATCTGCTATGTCGCCCTCTACAGACTCACACCTCTAACAGGCAGTTATGCAAGTTCTCTTTGATTGGCTGAAAGCATGTGATGTCGTTTGGGATCAGCATCCGCGTTAACCGCGTTGTTCCAGCGGTTGTGGTTTGTGTAATCCTTTGCAGCTGCACAAAGCGGTTATTGTGTCCCATTTATATGAATGTTTGGCACAGCGTCAGATATTTAGGCTCTGAAAACACAAATCACAGAAAAACAAAGTGTATAGCAATTTAAAATCCTTAAAAAGAATGTGTGAGTTGCGTGGGTCTCTCTAAGGTCTCTCTAATCTTTGTACATGGAGATTTGTGTATTTTTTTATTACAGCTTAGCTACATTGGCCTTTAGGTCCATCCTAGGAGACAGTCGCCCCAATGTAGGAATCCTTTGATGACATTTCAGGTTTTCGGGGATGCAGTGAAAGGCCAGTGAAGACACATTTAAGTGTGTGGCAGCGGGATTAGTTACAGGGTTACTGCGAAATGCATTCTGCCATTACCACTGCGGGCAGTTAATGCCATCAGTTACAGTCATGCAGGCACAACAGACACAGAATTGTGTTAATTAGAGGGGACATGTTCAGAAAAGGAATGTAATGAGTGAATAAACACACAACATTGACACATTTATACTATTTTAACTTTTAAAAAAAATTTTTGGAACCTTAATGTATGGGAAATAAAATATATCCTATAACGCAAAAATGGATATCTTTTAAGTGCTCGTCTGTCCCAGGGGAGACCTTCAGGGGGGCTGTGTTCCCCTTAATCCCCCCCAATAGTTCGACCCTGGATGGTACCCTCGACATTTGCCCACCCCGCCCTTGCCAGGATCCGCCCCTGCTATCAACGAAAAGCTGCCACTGCAACATCCAAAAAATCAGCAGGTTAAAGTCTCACCAAGGACACCTGGATGTACTTCAACCGCATTATTGCATTAGACACTTTATGCATGAGTGTCGTCAAGATGTTAACATTTAAATCATTTCTGGTGGCTAGGCCTTTTAACTACGTAACATTAAAACCAAGAGGTGAAGTGTGACAGACTGTGACAGGAAAGCGTCAACTTTGAGAGTCTTTCGTTCCTTAAATGCAAAGTTGGCCCGGTTTCCTCAGCCAGGACCATCAGAAGTCAGGCTGTCAGGGTGCGTAGCTTCTGCCTTCCCCGTCTCGGTAATTATCAACATGCAGACATTCCCCAACTCATGCATTATTTCTCAGCCTGCATGTAATTTAGTTTCCCAAAGACCTGGACGAGGCCGGGGGCCACGTAAGTCACACTGCAGAAGACTTCGCCACTTGCCATAATAGCTTTTAGATGAATAGTGTCTCCTATAGATAAAAGCACAATGAAGAGATAGGTAGGAACATGCCGAACGCTGGGATCATGACACAATACACCAGTTTAAAACGTTTACTTAACATAATGCAGACGGACACCCCCTTATCTCTGCGTATTGCTGTAAGGAGAACATTTTGGACAACCTCTCCTGCTTCCTTCGTCTCAGCATTTACCCCCCCACCCCGTGACAGGAAGGTTTTCGCTGTTCGGTGGGAGAGACTTCACAGCCCCCGAGAAATTCCCCGACCGGCTCTCCCGTGTGTCCCTATCTGCTAGAACACGGCCATTGTTTTCCTTACACTTGTCCAAACATACATCACATTGAGAGTGATTAACTTCGGTGTTGGGGGGGGTGGGTGAGTGGGAATCGAACCCGTGCGCCATCTCCCTGACAGGCTGAGTAACTGTATGCCAGTGAAAAATGTTCAGATTAGACAGAAAATAGACGCATTAACCCCTGTCCACAGAACTAGATTGCCTGACCGTCTGTCTTCAGCCTGTTTCACAGATAAAATATGACCTAAGAGGGAACCTGATGCGTGGAGGAGAAGATGGAGGGGGGGGCAGATTTCGGAAAGGTGGGGGCATGTCCAGAATTCCAGGGGACCTCTGCCCTGTGAGGTCATCGACATCGTTATTGATCACTGATCTATGGGATGGTCATTAATGTTCCAGAGGGACGATTTCCTGCTTGTGGTGTCAATCAGTGCTGAGGGGGTGGGAGGGGTGGAGGTGGGGGGAGGAAGAGACTTTTAGCATCTAACATTGGAAATGTCACATCTGTTAGCGTGGTACCGTTAGCTGGTTCGCTTTATTTTAGCCTAATGCTAATGTCTGTGCCCTCTGGACCTCATAACATCTGGAAAAATTGACATGTTTTTGTTAAGGCGCGGACCCAGGCACTTAGAATTTAAGAACACCTGAACCAAAGGAAATAAACTATGTTAGGGATATGCACTTAATTATTTGAAAGAATGCATGTATTTATATTTGTGTAGTGACCCTTGCACTCCATAGCATTATTATTATTATTATTATTATTATTATTTTAAATGCCTATAAACCCATTAATGAGTAAATTGTGTATGATTGGAACCGATATTTAATCTGTGCCCCACATTTAAGTGTGACTAAAAAGAAATGGAGAAGTACACATGATCCCATTCCGACAATTTATCAAGAAACCATCACATTTGACTGGGTGACAGTGAACCTGAGACTGGGAAGCGCAGTGGCAGTTGCAGACATTATGGGAAACATACCCACCTCAATCACACCTTTCTGGACTGTGGGAGGAAATCGGGGAATCTAGTGGAAACGCAGAGGATGTCTTTGGAAGAACATGCCAATTCCGCACACACAGAGCCGGGAAACTGATTCGAGCCCCTAACCATCAAACTATCAATGCTGATAATCTGAGGGATTTTCCCTATAATTTTGCCAGTGGCAATATATTCTACCAAGACCAATACATTATGAGACATTAACAACAGAAAAGTGTCGATCTTTTCTTAGTTTTGTACTACTGTATTACTGCCTAAAACAATGTCACTTCTTAAATATGATATCATTATGGGAAAAGCAATATTTTCTTATGGGAAAATTCCTATAAGGTAATGAGGGAGAAGAGAAATCAAGATCACACCAGAAATATTAAAATAACATAGCAATAAATCTAATACCCATGGATATATATAATTTATGTGACAGGTTTTAAGTGGGACAATAAAATAACAAAGATATTTTTTTATTTTGTGGGTTTTATTTCTTGTACAAGTTGATAAATTACACCATGGGACAGAGAAAAAAACTCACTTGTGTCAGCTGGTGTACAGCTTAAAATTCATTCTGAGATCCATTTTTCAACATGGGTTTATGGTAAATGACACTCAAAAGAATAAATGACACTGTGTTCAAACCTCACTGGAATATCCCCTCACTGGAATACATATTTCCCTGTAAATATAAGTGATGTTTCCATGGGACAGAAAGTGCATCCAGTCGTACCAGGAACTTGCCCAGACCTTCCCGTAGATTTGGGACACTTCAGTACTTAGTCAAAAGACAAAGTCAAAGCAAACTTTATTGTCATCTCATAATATAACAGAATACAGAGAGACAAACTGGCCAAGTTCTGGGCCGACAGTGTACACAAAATCCAAATAAGACAAGACATTTGAGCAGACAGTCAGGACAGGGCAATAAATGGGTGCCAGGCAGATTGCCAGTACAAGTAGCTACCATAAAATACACAGACACACATTAAATGCAAGGCCTCAGTATGCAGTACAACAGCAGCATGGATCCGTAGCTTAGATAAAGTGAAATAGTCTTTTGGATAAAGTGATCATGAATGAGTAGAAGTGTGGCTATTTGGGGGCTGCGTTCAGGTAATTATGTGTCAGATTACTGGGCCTGTACCCCATCCACAGCCACCGTCCACTTAGTCGCACTTTAACAGGTCTCCACTGTGTGCCTGTGATTTCTCATGAAGAACAAAGAGTGCTTCATTTTGTTACCGTACGACAGTGCCACCTGGTGGCGGCCGGACAGGTCCCACCATCTATTATGGGCCTGTACAAATGCTACACACATCCACAAGAGAGACACAATGGTTCTGCCAACAACTGGGTACCACATGACAGTTCATCCCATTGAAATCAAGAATAAGTCCCCTACTTGTTGTGACCTTTGCTGGCTCTGAAAAATCAGAAGAGAGCTCTGTAAGCTGGAGTTTATGTGTAGAGGGAGACCTTGGGTGTTAGCATAGCATGCTAGGTCTTGATGATGGCTCCTAGTCGTAACCTTCTGCTAACTGTACCGGCACATGTGTGTGCTAGACTTTGACACGTGTTTTCACTGGCACTGGATGTGGGGAGATTACCCCCCTGGAGATCCCTTCCACCAGACCTGAAATTGCTCCAATATATTTTACCTCCCCAGACATCTTAATCCTTTTTGGGAATCCTTTGTCAGCCACTGTGCTTCAGAGGAAGTGGCCTCCAGTTGCTGTGAGTGACGCAAGTGTCAGCCTTCCGTCCCTAGGGGGCTGAGAAGGTCCGGGGGGGCTTTCTGATGGGGGCCCATGATTGAACACTTCAAACACAGAGCCGTTGTCCATCCTCCTACAGAGACACCGTTGAGACAGCAGACCCGGCACCGACCACACTTGCTGTGAGCGGGGTGGGAGCCAGGTGCTAAATCAACCCCCCGCCCACCCGCTATTGCTGTACCGACTCCAGCTTCCCAGAATTCCCAGCTCTGCCAGGACCTGGGAGAGTCAGCGGTAGCTAATGTCCTGTCAGAAACGTTGCCAATGGCAGCCGGAGTCGTCGGCCCGGAGAAGCATCCGGCCAATTGGATTTCAGCACCACACAGCATGTCCTGCAACACCAATCAGAAGACAGCAGGTAACGATTCAGGACATCTGAAGGGTTCCGGGGTCATGTTCCATAATGCACACAACTGATCGCACCTCATTTTCCCTAGTAAGTATCTCGGCTTGGAGACAAAGAGCACAGATCCAAGCAGTGCGATTAAGAGCAGGATTCCAAAAAGAAAAAATCAAAAAGCCTTGCTGTCTGGCCACTCAGTCATGTAGAGGGTATGGCTGCATCCTCCCGTTCCCCCCGGGCCCTGGGTGAGGCCCTCAGCTGCAGAGACGCTCTGGCCCTTGTCACCTGCAGACGGCCTCTGTCCTGCCAGGCCTGTTATGAATCAAGACTTCAGAAACGTCAGACGTTCGGCTGGCAAAGAGCTGAGTTGCTTCTACTCAGCCTAAAAGTGTTTGTGTGTGTGTGTGTAGGGGGGGGGGGGGGCTTGGAGGTCCTGCAAAAAACCAAAACAATGAGTGTTTTACATGGAGCAGTGGTTTAAAAACAGGAGAGGGGGCTGGGGAGGAAAAAGATTATGCAAGAAAACATATTACTTGATTGTTATTTTTAGCAAAAGGCTGTTTGTTATTGTTACGATAAGCCAGAAATAGTGAAGTTTGAGTGAACAACCACAGTACTGCTGTCACACTCAGCGTAATATTAGCATAACTTACTGGTTAGCACAACCCTAGGAGGTTTGATTGAGCCTAAAAAGTGTCAGTCAGAATTACGGAGAAATTTAAGAAACTGCTGTTGTGTTTGCTGTTCTGTTTGCTGTGAATAATAGTTCTGTAACTAAGCAACCTTGATCAGAATCTGCCCATCAAGGGAACATAAAATATTAGAGTAGGTAAGAAGAAAAATAAAAGGTCATAAATACATAGTAAACACTTCAAGTGTCTCCTTTACCTTGATAGTGAGCGTTAACATTGCTACTTTATGATAGGTGATAGAGTAGTTATGCGTTATCAAGATGGAGTCTTTGTTTACGTGAATCATGTCTAGGGGATGGATAAGTTCCTCAGGAGTTTGACTCTGAAATAAAAAGGTAGAATCATCAATTTCCAGGCCCCCGGCAGCTGCCGTTAATGCCCTCACCCGGCGTCATGGTTACAAGGCTGCTCCAGTCTCCTGGATGAATGTAAGCAAAAGGGCGACTTTTGATTGAATTTAAAGGAGCGGAGTTAAGATAAGGCTTTTTGCGGGCCCAGCACTGTGAGACCACATCTTAGGGTATGTTATGTGTGTCATTTTCCTTGCCAGAAGACATGCATTTATGTTTTAGTAAAAATCTTGAGGCTGAAAATAAGAGCCACCCGTAATCAGTGCCATGCCGGCTTGGAGACGGAGCTTCTCCTGAGCTCGTTAGCGATACCATCGGCGTATTCCTCAGCGCGCCACCCTGGGCGGCTGCACTTCCTCTTATCAGGGTTCCACGGTCGGATGCCTCACATCCTCTTCCTGCCATCATTCCTTTTGCCAAAAGGTTTTTCGGAACGGTTACACTTTGGGATAATCCGCCGTTCCATTCCACTCTGCTACAGCAAATCTCATCTGAAGTTTCCATCAATAATTCCTGTAAAAAATGTTTTGAATGATCATTTTAATGATAAAAAAGTGCATTGATTTCATTGGCCTTGTTTCTCAGCCACATTTCGGCTTAGGGCAGGGGGGTCAGGGAGGGCTGTGTGGGGTCAATGCAGGAAAATAAAATACACAGTAAAAACCTCCTCTTTGAAAGGCAGACGCATCCATCACACAGGGGTCCTGGAGGTTCGGAAAGGTTGCCCTGCTTCCCTCCTTAGATGTCAACAAATCATCGCTGCCACTGAGCCGTCGTCATTTGCTAATGTCTGCGTAAATATGCCAGGCCCTAGTGCAGATTACACCTCATTGCTAACTGGGGCTTATATTGTGTAATTTCTCAGTTGAAAGCAGTTTGGGCATTTAAGAGATAAAGAAAACGCAATAAATGCTCAGTTAGCGAAGAAACCATATTAAACCTCCCTTTAACTGCACGTTTACATTATGGTCTGTTTTGAAAGCCAGTAATATTGAGGGTTGGCACAGATTATCAAGCAGATCCTATACCCGGTGCCTCACAGCTATTAAGTTCCCATACGCCTTACTGCGTACCTGCCGTAAGGAGACTGTGACTCACTCTTGAAGTCAAACCCTCCCACTAATTTCTGGAGCACGTTAAAGCAACATAACGAAGCACAACGGTATGCATTTCACGCCCAGGAATGATTCGGCCATAGCTCGCTTAGAATTTATTTATTTATTTAAAAAAAAAAAAGATTCTAGGCTTTCAACTTGGAGAATCTCCAAAACAGTTGTGGGATACTTTTTCCATTATCGTTGTTTTCCTGAGAGAATGAAATGAAGTTGCAGGGAAGAACCACATCAGCCTGTTTCTGTCTGACATGTTTATACTGAATTTGGGTTGACGGAGGCAAAAGCGAAAAATAAATTATGTAGGGAATTGATGGTGAAACACTCTCCATCTCCCTCTTGCAGGTCCATCGTTAACGTCTTGCTAATTGATGCTCTCCTCGCGTCCATACAGGCTTCTTGCTGTATCCCATCTGGACAAACATGCGTCAGCCCACGGACCATTACCTTGGTAACCATTATCTGTTTTGAAGAAAACTGGTGGGTTCACCATTGGCTGTCCATGAGCCTCTCCTTTGACTGGCCGGCAGAACGTTCCAGAAAATCTATGGCCGAAAACAAACATGAAGGTTTCTATTGTATGACCCACCCATCATCAGTTCTACCAACCCCACCCCAACAAAGATACACTGTAAATGTGTTTCGAACCAAAGCACCTCAAAGGAATCACAAAGAAACTGAGCTCTGACCTGGACATGATGTCTGTTCCCTTAACCTCCGTGATCGATGGGCTCTCCTGTGACTGTGCTTTTACGCACAAGACGAGGCCAAAAACAGTCCAGACGGATACTGGACTGGTGGGAAAGAGGTCACAGGGGCTAAGCTGGATTCTCTCACACGGGGGCCTCCAGAAACTACATCAAAAATAGTCATTAGGCCCCTAACATGATTACTCCACATTTATTTCCCCTCAAAATTGTGGAAAAATGTGCCCCCAATGAATATTTCCATGAAAAGATACAGAGATCGGATCCAACATCGCGTTTTTTTCATAAACCGGACACTTGTTAACTTGATAAATGTACTGAACGTCATTGAAAGCATTGACGATAACTAACAGCGCTGAGTGAAACAATGACGAACGACCCAAATCAAGAAGCAAATCATTTCAGCTTCAATGATGGCAGAATAGTTGTACCGTGTTACATCTGTGGTGATCGGCTGGCTTTCCTGAAGCATTAGACAGGTCCCGAGGAGACCGCCAAGATAAACAATAAAATTACAATGCAGCCCCGCCATAAAATGGACGTTGTCATCCGAGAGCAAATGGCGATGGATACCGGCGCTGAATTCATCCAGGTCGACTGGCGGACATGTCTGTGTGTAAAATCCTGCCAAATACTAATGCATGGGAGATACACCATTAACTAAGGTTATAAAACCAGAAAATGCATGCAAAGACTGTCAGCGATTTCCCAGCAAATTGCATCCAACTGAAATATTAGTCTACTGAAATGACATTTTAGAGATTCATCAATCGGTTACATCGGTTATTAAACTCACTGCAAATAGTAGGCCTATAAACGTATTTTCCAGAAATGCATTCATTTGTGCGTGTTATTTTCTTTTTTGATAAATCATTGAATCGGGTCGTTCTGGAAGGCAGGCCTATTTGGGGTTGTCTTTGCACCACAGTAAGGTCCATTGAGCACGCCTGCATAAAAGGCATCGCAAAGACCGAACACGACAGGAAGCTCTTAAATCAAACTGAAATTAAATATCATTTAGAAGTTAAAGGAAAAGCCAAAGGGTATCGTGACAAACTGTAAGGACAACA
>JABFDZ020000045.1:4328884-4339815 GCA_019775955.2 Pollimyrus isidori | reverse complement strand
ATACCACCTGATGATACATTAGCGGTCAACGCACGAACACAATAAGCATTAAATCCCAGATATGATAAAACTCCCCAGAAGCCTGAAAAGCTATTCCCCATCCTGTAATAACGTGCTGCAGTTTATCGTACAGTAACGTGAACCTCTTACATTTCTTTTTCCAGAATCGGCAGTTCTATAACCGGGATTTATTTGGCTACATCCGAAAGAAACATAGTTTAACTGCATTTTTCTTTGCAGTAAATAGAAAGCTTCCAGATTTGTTTATTAAACCTTGTTTATCAGCTTTATTGTCTAGTTCACACAACACAGCTTTTTGACTTGAATAAGTGGTTAGGAGTGGGCAGTGAGATAACCTTTAGGCCTGTTTGGCAGTAACGCGTACTAGGCCCTACATTAATTTGTTTTTTGAGAATAAATCTGCCTGTATATATACATTGTAGCTCTTATATTATAGAAGCCTTGTCACTGCTAAAATACAGTGTAACTGTGCATGATAAAATTAGACAAACAAGCTTAGCTTGATTGCTGGACAGTTTCCAGCATGTTTTCAGTAAAGTACATACACCAAACAATATCGTGTGAATTAATCCTGCGGTTTAACCACGAAATGCTTCGGCTACTGCGCCTCATAATAACGACATGCCAATGCTATCCGCAAAATGTTACTGTTTAAGCTGCCACTGGCCAACTAACAGGTGATTAATTTACTGCAGCCTAAATTCTATACAGGAGTCTAATAATCCCTGTGTTTGAATTGTAAACATGCTGGGCAAAGTTTACAAAATGCTGACAGAGCTGCACACACGTCTCTGGAAAACAGGTCTTAGTAACAACGGTGTTACTTATCGTAACAAGGCAAACAATGAATTTACTTGCGAAGTCTGTTTGTATATTTATACAGCTGCATGCACAGCCTATCACATTAATCCGGGCTATGGATGGATTTGAGGTTAAAGGGGACTTCTGCTGTGCTGCTCCGCTACTGAGAGATTGGGACCGAAGCTGTGGGCAGTATTCAGACCCCTAGACGCTGCACGGCGTGGATTTAGCGGGTTTTAGTGACGTACTGTCTTGGCTGGTGGAGATCCTAAGGAGGGTAACGTAAGAGACCCCAGTCTGCTGCTTTTTTCCACGAATCCGTTTTCTCTCTCTGCCCCACCTATATCGGCATTCCTGATCTCCAGCTAGTGGAGACTTAAGACTTTCACCTAAGACAGAACAATGGCTATTTTATTCTCACACAGAAAGGTTGTTGTCAGTAAATCTGGGTGCGCTACTTATAATTAAAATTGTTCTTGTGAGTTTATCTGATTAAATTCCTGCCATTAATGGCTGTCACCATTCTTGCAGTTCCGCTAAATTGATGCAAAACTTTAAAATGAAGTTCGTAAAACCCCCAGCTTTTTAGCTAGGCCTACCTTTTGGGAATTACAATGAACTTCAAGACAAATGCCCAATAAATATGCCTAGCTTATTAAATTTTATTTTACCTGTTTTTGTTTGCTTTCGTCAAATAAATTGTAGTTAATTGTATCACTTTTCTCATTTATATCACAAATTATGTGCCATCACAACATTATCTTTCAGTCCATCAGTTATGGGTCCAGGATTAAGTTAGAGCCCCCCTCATTAGCGTACTAGTAAACTTACAGTTATGTGGAACCTCGTACATTAAAATATCCAAATTTAAACCATAAAAGTATATATCATAACACACGATCATGTACCTAACCTTTAAAATTTCCTCTTGTCGGCTCCCCCAATTACCTCAACCACAAAATAAACAATTAGTATACTCTATGAGTATCATGGACTTGCAATGTGATATTAGATCTTCTGGATTCGTTGTGAGTCCCTGATATCCCAGCCAAAGCTAATTTTGCTGTTGTTCCTGCCCTGATTTTGTTATCTTTGGAGAAGTCTCTTGAACAGGATTCAAATTCACGATTCCTCGCCGGACCTCACCGGTGGTCTGTGCGGAAAGGCCCCGTTAATTTATCCTCTGCCGCGCTTTGATCTCCCAGATGGGACACAAAGAGGAAAGGCGGAGAAGATTGACCCTGAAGGCTCGTCCCCACACCACTGCACGAAAACTGCTCACACATGATTTTTTTTTTGTGGGACCCTCTGGGCGCTTTCAGGAAAGCCTGTCTGCTGTAATAATCAGATTTTTGTAATGGTCATATTAATATGATTAATGATACACATCTAAGACTGAAAAGTGCCTTTCGGGGATATGTATCGAGCACCGAGACCAACAGGGTGAAAACAGAAAGCTCATTACAAAACTTAATTTAATCAGGGAGTGTTATTCTGGTCTCTATCTCAGTGAGCCTCCACTACACAAAACCAAAAACACGTGAGCTTTCAAGAGAGCACCCAACAAAAACAACTACATTTCGTAGGCCGACATAAATGAAATTCTTAAACACAAAATGATTTGTTTAGTAAGTTACATTGGAATAACACCTAAATACCCAACATCCAGAAATGCAAGGAACAGTTTATAAAAATATCAGTCACTTAATTCACATAGGTCTATGTTTTTTTAAAAATCTAGCATTATGTACATTGGCAGTCTCCTTTCTAAAACCATCGAAAGCCAACTAACTAGTGTGTTAATTTGATTACAAATAAACTCATTACTGCTGATATTCATACTGAAAGCCATTATTTATAAGGAAAATGAACACAGTTAAATATTTTCACCATTAGTGCATGGCCTGATGTTCTTTGTGTGACTAAAACGGAGGAGGTCAGAATTTTCAAAAAAGTGTTTGTCTCAAAAAATTACATAATTTTTACAAAAGACTCCCTGTAGTGCCGTTAAAATGGTTCTAAAATGTAATATTTCTTTATTCATTATTCTCTTTGGCGCATAAAAACACAAGGCAGTCAAACATCTGGGTATCATCGATATGAACCATTACGGTGGAGCAAGCCCCGAAAGCACACAGCACATTGATCCCAGTCCATCAAAGGCTGGAAGACAGAGACGGACAGGGATCTGACGCATTCAGACGCACGAAAAGCAAAAGAAAAATACGTTACTCCCTGCCCTTTCTGCTAACGGGGGGTGCAAAGTTTGCGCTCTACACGTCAAATCATGGACATGGACATGGAACAATACATGATGGATTACTGTCTCCAATACTGCCGTGACGTGTCCTCCCCTGTCACCCTGCAGTCATGACACCGTGGGGGCCGCTGTCACAAGACAATCGGCAAATGAACCTGGGCTTTACCTTTATTCCCAATGACAAGATCGGGAGTTCGTTTGGACGCACGCAGAAACAGTCACAGCTGATATGGATGTAGATTAAGGGAGCAGGAGACACCGCCCCCGAGCCCCGCTGCGCCCCCAATTTCGAAAGGTCGCTTACTTTTTGAAAGCGGTATTAATCGTTTTATTTTTTCAATGAATGGCTTCACTACACCCGGTATCTGTCTATTCTTCAATCCGTCAATCAGACCGATATTCATGTACAGATGATGGCAGATATTCGATAAAAACTGTCTTGACAAAACAAGGCTCGGATCTAGTTTCTTCGGCACTGCATTCACTGGATAGGGTGCTCATATTCAATAATCGTAAAAAAATTAAAATACATATCAAATAAATATAACACAAACGAGAACGCATACAAATGACCTGTGGTTAAAAGACATGTGTACACAACAATGAACTTGATAGCTAAACATCACGTCGAGCAGAAAGTCTAATCGGAAAGAGGTAGGCTATCTTATGAAATAGAGCTGGATACGTCAAACTTGCAAATTCTCGTTCGTTTCGAACAAATTGTTTTTAAAAATACCATTGAAAACAAAAATTTATTTCCACATCAGTAGCCTATTTAGCATTTTTATTTCCCAAATAGCCTGCATGTACACGCAGGAGCAGGAATGGGTGGCGTTCACAGGCTGACCGTACCAAGCGCCTCTCATACATTGCGCTAAAATCTGCTTTTCATCCGCGTTGATTAGTGTTCCTGAACCAGGCTTAATGAAGTTATTATGTTACTTGCGGTTCCCCCTTGTATATTGGGAGCAGTTATTGTTTGCATTAGAGAAATTCTTCAGGTGAGTCTTTACAGCCCCCTTGACAATGATTTTAAACAAGCGGTTGAAGTATTTATCTTGATAACCTCCTGTATAAATACATCGTCACATGAAAAACCCAGGCAATATGAAATGACAATTAAACAGATTACGCTTAGATGAATGCAATTCTATGATGAAATACGTTAATTTATATGCAGAGGGAGGCACGGTGGCCTGCTGCCTGTTGCCTTAAGCCTCCCTTTCCTGGGGTTTTGAATACTGTCTGTACTCGGTCTTTGAGGATCTTTCATGGTCACCCAGTGTCGCTGATCATGCGCATTTTCATTGGGAAGCCCTGCTCCTGTTCCGGCCCAAAACATCAAGATTTGCATCAAATAAATCTAGCGACCGCTACCCTGCTGGGGAGCGGCGTCACATGCTGGGGGCACCAACCGCGTCACTCCATGGCGAGCAGAAACGTAACGTGTCTCTCAATCCCTGTATGCGAATAATGAATTAAACTGAATCTATCTACTGATTAAGAGGCGATGCTGTAGTGCCGAGGAATTAAACGAAAAACGACATGACTAAGAGAAGCGTTTTCAGACACCAAGATCGAGGTAAACCAGCGAAAACACTAAAACGCCCAGTTAATATAAATCAGTGCATAAGAACAAATGCTACTTTGTTTCCAGATCTTACGGTTGATTGTTTTGTACCATCATTAAACATCCCATGTATTATATTACAGAAGATATTCTCTTCTTGAGCAGAAAAGGAATGAATATCACCGTGGTACATGGGTGAAAAAACTTCAAATAGCCTATACCAAGGCCTTTGTGTTCATAAAAAGAAGCAAACAAAATAATAATCCATTATTATTCAGATTTTTTTCTTTTACTCAAATTACTGAAGTCAAAATACGTTCTTTAAATCATGCACAAACATTCTCACGAACACATTGTTTGAACTTAGGATAAGATGAAAAAACGATACCAATAAATAGCAAAATTAACGGTTCGTTTGCATTTTCAAAATATTATGCAATGACAGACACACCGCGTTTGCAAGGACGTTTTAGGGTAACTGCGCTAATGTTCAAGAAATGTATAACCTTGGAGTTTGTATTATATTTGGATTTATTTATTTAATATTTTTGGGGTCTAGCCCTTATCTTATACTGGGCCCATGGGACCAATTTTACAATACATAAAACTGTACAATTATTTATGGGCCTACATTTGTTATACTTTTTTAAGTTATTAATTTATTGTTTATTTATGGCTGGCTAACATTTTTCACAATCTAAATGCATAATGTTCTGTGTCCGCCAGACCCCACAACAGCACAAATACAGCAAAAATGTAGCCATAGTCCGATGACTAGTTAATGCTGTTATTTTTAATGCGCACAGCTTTCAATAGTTTATGTATATTTCAAGAGTTTATGTATATTTGCAGTATTTTGTCAGAAAGAAAGGAGCAGCCCCAGTACAGTTTTGTCCGCCAAGGCACAAACAGCATGAGTGTACCCCAAAATATTCCTTTTCTCCATTTCTATACCTTAAAAAGTACATTTACCTACAGTTACTGTTGAGGGCACAGCCCCAGTGATAAGTACTATATGCTCTAAGGTATAAATTGGTGTTTTTTTTCTGACAGTGTACATTATTTAGTAACTTCAACGGACTGATGTCCTGACGGCAGCGTACCCCACTCTCTTTCCCCATTCTCCTTAGGGCTGACTCCTGGCCCCTGGACTAGATTACTGGGTCTAAGATGGATGGATGGATTAATTAGAGAACCTTCCCAGTAACAGAAGTCTAAACCGATTTTACTTTCCACAATAATAAATGTATTTAACTTCGAGGGCCTTAATTATACTTTTCATTGGATTATTCTTTGTAACATATTGTTTATAAAAAACAACCATTATCAGCAGAGAGTTTCCTAGAGGCTGCGACACTGTGGACTGAGCCCTGCCAAGACTCAAGGAAACATCGTTTAGACACCAGTGAGGCCAGATGAAATCCATCCATTTTCCATAAAGGCTTATGCAGTGCAGGGTCCTGGCCTGGTTTGCTCTTACGATAATTTGTACTTTTAAAACATATTCCAGCCCTACTTGTATCTGGTATTAAAAATGTGATGGAGAAATGGCCGGGTGAAGCTGCTGACTCTCTGCTCTGTCAGGCTTCATGCTTCAGCATCAGTCTTCCTAAATAAATTGGACGTCCAGCATATCACAGGGGTACTGTACCAGTGCATGTTGGGTTCTAGTCCCATCAGAGCAACAGGTCCATCGATTAGATGTATATCTCTGGTGGCCAGTCACATGGCTCTGTGCCCCCCCCCCCCCCAGACCAGCCTTGATTTGTAGTTACTCTGTGTTTTTTCAGTGCCCTGTGCCCCCCGAATGCCTGAGAACGCGTTCAGCCTCATTCTCTGCCGTGATTAACGTTTCTCAGGGGACGACAGGCTTGTCCAGGCTGGCAGCCATATATTTATCCTGCAGGGTCACGGTCCTGAGCCCTAAATAACAGAATGTACTGTGCCGGGTGTTTGTTCCTCTCTTACCGTCTTGTTTATGAGTAACGGAAGCTGCTGGACACAGGAAAGCCTCAACTACAATGCCAAAATACCAAAATATCCCACATAATAGCATACTCAGATCTGACAGTAAACAATACGAAAAACAAATGTTGTCATGGTAGCCGGACTGGCCTGTCCCACCAAGAGGTTCTCTCTTATGATAGGGTCACAGACCATTCGAGTTTCCATCAGCTTGTTTAAAGGATCATTCATACCAATTGGTCGCACTTGACTTTTAAGTTCATGAGGAACATGAATGATAAACAGACTTTCAACATCTTTGAGAGGTGGAAGTCTTCGGAAGGGCAGAGTTGTGCTCCCCATGATCTGTAATGGTGCCTTTTTTTGGGAAATTTTAAAGCAGCGGTGTCATATTTAAAGATAAATGATTTGTTTCTAATTGACGAAGATGCATCTTTATTAGTAGGAAAGACTGGAGAAACAACTGATGATAAAATCCATAAAAAAATTCTGGTCACATTTGGAGCAGAGTGGAGCAGGAAATTCGGATAATTCATTGCTTTACTAGCTTACACTGGGTCAGTCTATATAAAAGCTTCCTTGCGTGGGAAAATTGATTACTGTAGTTATGGGGAGTGGGTGTCACGGACCTCTGTCTACTGATCAGAATATGCAATGAGATGTTTTCGCCTGTGTGGGACCAACAGGATCAAGTTTGCGAATTCATCAATTGAAAACCCATTAGTGACTTTTCATAAGCCAATATCTTAATGCAGCTGGATGTTGGTCAGCTCTTCCTTATCGTCTTTACTTCCAGTGTTTACAGAAAGGTCTCCGTCGATATGTTTTCTCTTGATCGTAATGTAGATCAGTTGTCCACAAAGCTCACTGATTTTCCTTTGGCGGAGTTCATATTAGCTGCCATCTGGTGCTTATTACACATTAATGCCTTGGTGCGGCTTACTGGCTAATGCAGCACGAATGTTGGAGTTGGTTTCCAATCCGGAATGTATTTCATCAATAGCTTGTAAGCTAATGGATATTAAGGAAAGGCCCTGAGTGTAAGAGCCTGAACCATGCTGTGTATCTTCTCACCTGCCGGACAAACAATTTTTCAACAGAAGGCTTCAATGGCTGATTAATAGATGGTAAACTGGATAATGCTCAGGGTGTGCTAACACAGCTCGATCCCACGCCATCACCGCCCGTTTGTTAGCCATTTGCTAGCACACACCCACCACCAAATGATGTTTTCCCTCTTCAGTGGCAATATTAAGATAAGTCAAACTCCCACACGTGGGCAGAACTTTCTGCCTGGGCTTTGTAACACAAGTCCGGGGGCGTCTCGTTCATGAACGCTGGAGACGAGCGCAGAATTAGCTCCCAGATTCTTCGAGTGACAGATTGCCTTATGGCACTCCGCCCCCGCCTTCGTTCGAGGTACACGGATGAGCCTTGTTTGGCTTCCGCAGACAAACTGAAAACAAACTCTCACCCCTGACCTCTGTCCAAATGTCGTTCCAGTGTTGTTTTAAGGTATTGCTTTCATACCCAAGCCAGACAGACATCATTACTTCAATAATCGGGGCTCCTTCTCAGTTACAAATAACCTCTGGAATTAACTAGAAAGGCAGTAGTGTTCTAAGCTTAGGGATCGTATTTGGCATGAACCACGAGGAGAAAAATTTTGGGGGAACCGTGATGACTTTCTAAATTTCCCAGTGTTTTTGCATCGGGATTGAATGAATCAGACTGCATTTACAGGTCTACGGAGACCCGAGCCGTCCCCTCGAATCAGCCTCTGGTGTCTAGGTGTTTTCCTTCTTAGTCTTCAGAGTGCTGTAAGGACGAAGTCACACGCTCAGATCAGGAAGACAAAAGCCCGTTTGATAATGAAGCTTTGAGATGAGCAACCAAGCAGAGCAGATCATGGTGGATTATAAAAATGATTAATGATGCAGGCAATTGTCCTGATGCAGAAGTGCAACATGTAAATGAACAGATGAATATTACATGAAAGACATAGACATGCTTGATAAAAGACAGCAGCTCTGTGTTACATATTAATTACCAGCAAATTATGACACATTCTGACAGTTGGTATATGTTCTGTGATGTGATTTCTCATGTATGACCAGGCGATAAAATGATTTATGGAGACGTCAGATATTTTCCATATGTTTGTTTCTTTTTCATATTCCCTGACTCCCTGGACAGTTTACCACAGTGGCTATTATATATGCAGCATATTTTATGCATTCTACAGTATGTTAATGTATGTGGCCCTTTGCTTGAAGAGTTTCCTTAAATGCAGCACAAGCGCAAATAACCGGAATGTTTTATGTGAACAAAACTGAAGTTACTGGTTATAGGGAAAGGATTTACCCCAAAAGCAAGGCCAACTCACCTCAGTTAAACCAGTATGAAACTAAGACTGTCTGAAATACTCCAGTATGGGACATTTGCGTTTAATTAATGTAAAGTAGGGTCAGACAGTAGCTGGAGCAATTGAAGATTAAGGGCCTTGGTCACATGATTAAATAATTGTGTTACTCCTGAGATTCAAACCAATGACCTTCTATTAGCCAATATAGCTGCCTAACCCACTGAGCCATACACTGCCCTCATGTGGTCAAATTGAAATGGGAACTGTACAGAACAGGAAAAGGGCAACCGACTGATTACCCTTGTCAGCCAGGGTTTTCAGCAAATGGTTTTAAAAAATCGTCTGCAGATGTATGTTTATTTTAACCCGGTTCATTAATTGTACGTCAAGCCGTGAGATACCTGGCACCAATAAAAAAACCCAAAACACCAACTGTCAGGTTTTCCCCAGATGGACTTGCGAGATGTTTTTGCTTGCAGAGCACCATGTTCCTCTAAGACCAAACCGAACCATGGTCCATGGTGGTTTTTAGGTTCCTGTCACTGTTTTATGAGGCTTGTAGATGATGAAAGAGAGTGGCAGTGACATTCAGCATTAATAGTGTTCTCCTCTATCACTTTCAGAGACAAGCTATGCAGGAGAGCTATTATCAAACATATTGATAAAGATTTTTAGAGTGAACCCTGTGGATTGCTGTAGATCTACGCTGTAAGGAAAAAAGTACCAATTTGTAACTTTGAGGGTACAATTACTTCACTGGAGCTGTACCTTCACCGTAGCCAGGAAACCCTAGTTGTGGGTAAATAATAACAACTGATATTTTATTGATTTCCTGGGGAAATTCTCCTTGTACCTTCCCCAACTTGTTCTTTGTAGGTGAGAGCAAGCTGGCAATGAAGGGCAGCCAACCATAACAGCACCCAGGAATCTGGGGGTTATGGGTCTTGCTCAAAGGCCCACAGATATGCCAAGGTCAGGCTTGAGCCAGTGACCTTCTGGTCATAAACACAGAAGCTTAGCCCAGTGAGCCACATGCTGCCCCCAGGGTCTGTCCCCTCAAGGGTCCCCCAGTTGTACACTACCTGTAGGTAAGTTCACTGCTTAAGGTACAGAAATGGTACATTAATGTTGCTTGTATAGAACAAATCTGAGTGTCTGACGCCATGGGCTGAGCCTCTGTGTTTCTGATTAGAAGGTTGGCGGTTTGAGCCTGGCCCCGGCATGTCTGCAGGTCCTTGAGCAAGGCCCTGAACCCCCCGCTCTCTGGGTGCTGCTATGGATGGCTGGCCTTCACGGGCAGCTTGCTCTCACCTACAGGGAGCAAGTAGGGGGAGGCATGAAGAGCATTTCCCCATGGGGGTCAATAAAGTATTAATTGTTATTGTTTTTCTGACAGCTTATATTTCAACATCTTCTCTCCCCCCACGACCAAGGTGGCTGTTACAGCCCTCAGGCTGAGTTCTGCATAATTCCGTTATTTGTTAACAGGTTGGTCCATGGAGATTTGGGGGCTTAGTTGCCCACGTGTCTTTAATAAGGTGATTAAAAGCCGCAGCTCAGCTGGCTTTCTGCTGCTGGGAGTGGAGCGGGACGTGCCGCCCCCTCCAGGTGCTCCACCACCATCTCCGACCCCGCCATCACGCCCCCTCCAGGTGCTCCACCACCATCGCCGACCCCACCATCACGACCCCTTCAGGTGCTCCACCACCATCTCCGACCCCGCCATCACGACCCCTTCAGGTGCTCCACCACCATCTCCGACCCCGCCATCACGCCCCCTCCAGGTGCTCCACCACCATCGCCGACCCCGCCATCACGACCCCTCCAGGTGCTCCACCACCATCGCCGACCCCGCCATCACGCCCCCTCCAGGGATTATACAGACATGGTCATACATGAGTACGCCCCAAAATAGGGTGCAGAGAGAGCTGAAAAGACTGATTAGGGAG